>CM059292.1:4762500-4795000 GCA_030340665.1 Neosalanx taihuensis | reverse complement strand
TGGAAGGAGAGAGGTGAGGGAGAAATGGATGGAAGGAGAGGGGTGAGGGAGGAGAGGGATGGAAGGAGAGAGGTGAGGGAGGAAATGGATGGAAGGAGAGGGGTGAGGGAGGAGAGGAATGGAAGGAGAGAGGTGAGGGAGGAAATGGATGGAAGGAGAGGGGTGAGGGAGGAGAGGGATGGAAGGAGAGAGGTGAGGGAGGAGAGGGATGGAAGGAGAGGGGTGATGGAGGAGAGGAATGGTCTGGAACGCTACATACTGATTCCCTGCCGAATCTCGACCATTCATACTGTGTGTGTGTGCCGCGGGTGTACAAATGTGTGTGAGTCCTATTGCCTCCTTATCCCTTACCCTCCAGCGCTACTGAAGTATTTTCTCACCCTTTCGCACACACGCACACACACACATAAACACACCCTCTGCACCTCTCGCTGTCTCCCTGTCACATACGCTCATTAGCCAAGATGGAGCACCACTACCCAATGACCTCTCATCAAGTGACATGACACAGTCACACAGACACACACACACACGCGCGCGCGCATGCACGCGCACACAGACCCCGCCAACAACAGAAACACCATTAACAAAGGGTGACCCAGATGGGACAGGTCAGCCACCTGTCCGCCTACCCACAACTTTCTCCTCACGCTACTTTCATCCCTCTCTCGTCTCTCTTCTCCGCCCTCCCCCCACCCTCCCCTGACCCCAGGGCCGGCGGGGCGGGAGAGGGACGGATGGGTTCTCACAGGTCCTTGGTAAACAGTGAGCAGAGTGCTTCCCCGCGCTGTGTGTACCTCAGTAATAGAAGCTGTAATGGGGTTTGTTCAGCCTGAAATCATCCATGCACGCCCTTCCCCCCTCCTCCCTCCACCTCGGGACCGTCATACCCCCTGTCTGGTGTGGGTGTGCGTGTGCGTGAGGGTGTTTGAGTGTCCTCGTGTCTGTGTGTGAGGTGTGTGTGTGTGTGTGTCAGGAAGAAGAGCTATAGCCTTTGGGAAATGGGATAAGGACTGAGCCCTAGCAGGCAGGAATGAATTTACAGGGCCGATATCACCCAGAAACAATTACTTTATGTGAGGAACACAGTTGTGGAGTGGCCCCAGTTCCCCAAGGAACAGCTCAGCACTGCTACAGGAGATGTCCACTGAAATAGAGATCACCTTTTATAGACGACAAGCTTTCTCTCTCTCCCCGATTTCTTGCCCTTGTTTTATTTCTCCTCGATCTCCTCCCCACCTCTCTCCCTCTTTCCCTCTCTCTCTCTCTCTCTCTCTCTCTCTCTCTCTCTCTCTCTCTCTCTCTCTCTCTCTCTCTCTCTCATTCTTTCCATATCTCTCTCCTTCTTTCCGCCTCTCTCTATCTCTCTCCTTCTTTCCATCTCTCTCTCCCTCTTTCCCCCCTCTCTCCTCCTTTCCATCTCTCTCTCCCTCTTTCCCCCTCGCTCTCTCTCTCTCTATTTCTCTTTCTTTCTATCTCTCTCTCCCCCCTCTCACTCTCTCTCTTTATCTCTGTCTCTCTCTGCCTCTTTCCCTCTCTCCAGATTTAATATTGCTAGCAGGGCAGCAGCTGAAGAGTGAGGAGAGGTGAACAAGGTGGAAGGACCTGTTTGGAGCCAAGACACGCAGCGTAGGTGTGTGTGAGAGTGTGTATGAGAGTGTGTGTGTGTGTATGTGTGTGTGTACTTGTGTGTGTGTGTCTTTGATCATAGAGGTGATGTGTCAGTGTTGCCTTTGGGTTGCTGTGGGATTTGGAGGGTCAGTGACTGGGAGCATTTGCGGCTTGGCAAGATGAACCAGCCCTGAGGTGGGCTTCTATGTGCCCACGGCAGTATGTGTGTGTGTGTGTGTGTGTGTGTGTGTGTGTGTGTAGTCTTGCCCTGGTGTAAAGAGCACTGTGACACACTCTACCAACTTTCTGCAATATGTGCAATAAAGAAACCAAAGATCCACAGTCAGTATCCACTGCTAATACGAATTTCTAGTCTTGCCAGCGTTCAACTTTTAATGCACCTGTGCCCTGAAACCGTAACTGCGTGAATTTAAATGCATAGACTAGCAGTCTATGTTTCTATGTGTGTGTGTGTGTGTACGTGTGCATATGATGAATTACCTGTCGTGTTTCAGAGGTATAGTTCATCAGTCAAACGTCTCAGTGCCGCTATGACTGAGTCTGTCTGTGTCATTACAGGTTTCCCTTCATTTGTACCACTAATGAAGAGCTGGCCCGTGCCACCATCACTCCTCCTCTCTCTCTACCCCACTCTCTGTCCATTTCTCTCCTCCCTCTCTCTCTCTCTCTCTTTTTGGCCCTTTCCATCCCTTTCTCTATCTCTCTATCTCTCTCTCTCTCTCTCTCTCTCCCTCCCTCTCTCTCTCTCTCTCTCTCCCTCTCTCTCTCTCTCTCTCTCTCTCTCTCCCTCTCTCTCTCTCTCTCTCTCTCTCACACACACACCTGCCACCTCACACACACACACACACACACACACACACACACACACACACACACACACACACACACACACACAAAAGCAGGATGCTACAGTTGTTGTTTAATGATTGGTAAACCATATCTCATGGGGCTTGTAGTTCAGTTGTGCGTGTATGACTGAATGAGAGTGACTGAGACGGTGCGTTTGTGCGCACCTGTTGACGTCCCCTGTTACAGTAACCAAGAACCAGCCATGAACTGCTCTGAACAGTACAACAGTGGCTAAAGTTAGTGCAGCAGCAGCCAGCTAGCTAGTGCTAACAAGCTCCCGTTAGCGTCCATAATATTCCTTTACAGAACTGGAGTCCCTGACAGTGGTGCTAGCTGTAGTGCTTGGTAACCATGGGCCACCACTAACAGGAAGTCTGTGTCATAAAGACAGCAGTGGGGAGATGTGTAGAGCTGTGTGCTTTGGGGGACAATGCAGTCTACAGGCTCCTTAAGATCCCGAAGTGCATTTATCAGCAGAGCTGAGAAGCAATCACAGAGGTCATTAGGCTACAATAATTTGGTATTTGCACGTGTGTGTGTGTGTGTTTGTTTTAGTGTGTGTGGGTAAGAGACAGACAGAGAGTACAAGTATTTGTCTCAATGTGCAGTGAATGTGTTGCAGTGTGAGCTTACGTCTCAGTGGGTGTATGTGTAATCGTGTGTTTGTGCGTGAGTGTGTGTGTGCCTACCGCTCTCCCCCGGCATGTTTGTGTGTGGCTGATTGCCGGCTTCTGTGGTCATTTCTTAGGCTTTGGAGAGGAGTGAGGAAGGGAGTAAATTATGTCCCCAAGGTCTGGGAGCTGGAGCAAGAACGAGAGAGAGGCAAGAGAGAGGAAGAAAGAGAGGGGGGGGGCGAGAAAGATAGAGAGAAAGGGAGAGGGAGGGAGATAGAGAGAGGGAAAGGGAGAGAGAGAGGGGAAGGGAGAGAGGGAGGGAGGGAGGAAGAAAGAAAGAGGCCGAGAGAGAGGGGTGGGAGAAAGATAGAGAGAGAGGGGAAAGGAGAGAGAGAGGTGAAGAAAGATAGAGAGGGGGAAAGGGAGAGAGAGGGAGAGCGGAATAAATATATAGAGAAAGGGAGAGAGAGGGAATATAGGAATAAAGATGTAGAGAGAGGGAAAGGGAGAGAGGGGGAAAGTGGAAGAAAGAGATAGAGAAAGGGAGAGAGCGATAGGGACAGATTGAGAGAAAGAGGGAGCCAGACAGGGAGGAAGCGAGAGAGGGATGGAGAAGGAAGGATGAGAGTGGTCAGTGACTCACTGTTGACTGAGTATAATGAGACCAGTGCAGATTACACTGGGCTGTCCTCTTCCCCCGTCAGTCACATATTCTGTCTTCTGCTTTCAGTATTCCTTCTCTCTGTCCTGTGTGTGTGTGTGTGTCTGTGTGTGTCTGTGTGTGTCTCTGTGTGTGTCTCTGTGTGTGTGTGCGGATTGTGTTCCTTCTCTGGCTGTGTTTCGTCCTCCCCTTCTTGTTTCCCCCAAATACTTTTAATAGGGAACTACTGGAAAATAGTGTTAATAGGGAACACACATAATGGCCTTTAATCACTGCAGTAAATCACACACTGTCAGTAAATACACACACATTTGGATAAACGTATACGCACACCTTGTAGTAATTATTCAGGTGTTGTGGGTGTGAAGTGTGTAGTTAGTACCTGCTATCTTATTGTAGCACATGTGTAGGCCAGGTAGAGGCTGGCAGAGAGGAGGATTCTGTGGATCAAAGGCTTCGTCTGAATCACGAATACAAACACACACACAAACACATCCTGATTAAATCATCTCGTGCCAGCATGGCCATAGAAAAGAGAATTACTCAAATATAAATACATCCAGTGCTTTCATACCAGTTTTATTGGTACTGCAGTAGTACTGTAGTACCAGTATTAATAGTAGTTATAGTTCTGTAGTACCAGTAGTAATAGCAGTGGTAGTACTTTAGTTCCAGTAGTAATAGTAGTGGTAGTACTGTAATACCAGTAGTAATATTGGTGGTAGTACTTTAGTACCAGTAGTAATAGTAGTGGTAGTACTGCAGTACCAGTAGTAATAGTAATGGTAGTACTTTAGTATCAGTAGTAATAGTAGTGTTAGTACTGTAGTACCAGTAGTAATAGCAGTGGTAGTACTGTAGTATCCATAGTAATAGTAGTGGTAGTATTGTAGTACCAGTAGTAATAGCAGTGGTAGTACTGTAGTACCAGTGGTAATAGTAGTGGTACTACTGTAGTACCAGTAGTAATATCAGTGGTAGTACTGTAGTACCAGTAGTAATAGTAGTGGTAGTACTGTAGTACCAGTAGTAATAGCAGTGGTAGTACTGTAGTACCAGTAGTTATAATAGTGGTAGTACTGTAGTACCAGTAGTAATATCAGTGGTAGTAATATAGTACCAGTAGTAATAGTAGTGGTAGTACTGTAGTACCAGTAGTAATAGCAGTGGTAGTACTGTAGTACCAGTAGTTATAGTAGTGGTAGTACTGTAGTACCAGTAGTAATATCAGTGGTAGTACTGTAGTACCAGTAGTAATAGTAGTGGTAGTACTGTAGTACCAGTAGTAATATCAGTGGTAGTACCGTAGTACCAGTAGTATATTGGTAGAACTGTAGTTCCAGCAGTAATAGCAGTGGTAGTACTGTAGTACCAGTAGTTATAGTAGTGGTAGAACTGTAGTACCAGTAGTAATAGCAGTGGTAGTACTGTAGTACCAGTAGTTATAGTAGTGGTAGTACTGTAGTACCAGTAGTAATATCAGTGGTAGTACCGTAGTACCAGTAGTATATTGGTAGAACTGTAGTTCCAGTAGTAATAGCAGTGGTAGTACTGTAGTACCAGTAGTTATAGTAGTGGTAGTACTGTAGTACCAGTAGTAATATCAGTGGTAGTACCGTAGTACCAGTAGTATATTGGTAGAACTGTAGTTCCAGTAGTAATAGCAGTGGTAGTACTGTAGTACCAGTAGTTATAGTAGTGGTAGAACTGTAGTACCAGTAGTAATAGCAGTGGTAGTACTGTAGTACCAGTAGTTATAGTAGTGGTAGTACTGTAGTACCAGTAGTAATATCAGTGGTAGTACCGTAGTACCAGTAGTATATTGGTAGAACTGTAGTTCCAGTAGTAATAGCAGTGGTAGTACTGTAGTACCAGTAGTTATAGCAGTGGTAGTAATGTAGTACCAGTAGTAATAGTAGTGGTAGTACTGTAGTACCAGTAGTAATAGTAGTGGTAGTACTGTAGTACCAGTAGTTATAGCAGTGGTAGTAATGTAGTACCAGTAGTAATAGTAGTGGTAGAACTGTAGTACCAGTAGTAATAGCAGTGGTAGAACTGTAGTACCAGTAGTTATAGTAGTGGTAGAACTGTAGTACCAGTAGTAATATCAGTGGTAGTACCGTAGTACCAGTAGTATATTGGTAGAACTGTAGTTCCAGTAGTAATAGCAGTGGTAGTACTGTAGTACCAGTAGTTATAGCAGTGGTAGTAATGTAGTACCAGTAGTAATAGTAGTGGTAGAACTGTAGTACCAGTAGTAATAGCAGTGGTAGAACTGTAGTACCAGTAGTTATAGTAGTGGTAGAACTGTAGTACCAGTAGTAATAGCAGTGGTAGAACTGTAGTACCAGTAGTTATAGTAGTGGTAGTACTGTAGTACCAGTAGTAATATCAGTGGTAGTACCGTAGTACCAGTAGTATATTGGTAGAACTGTAGTTCCAGTAGTAATAGCAGTGGTAGTACTGTAGTACCAGTAGTTATAGCAGTGGTAGTAATGTAGTACCAGTAGTAATAGTAGTGGTAGTACTGTAGTACCAGTAGTAATAGTAGTGGTAGTACTGTAGTACCAGTAGTAATATCAGTGGTAGAACTGTAGTACCAGTAGTTATAGTAGTGGTAGTACTGTAGTACCAGTAGTAATATCAGTGGTAGTACCGTAGTACCAGTAGTATATTGGTAGAACTGTAGTTCCAGTAGTAATAGCAGTGGTAGTACTGTAGTACCAGTAGTTATAGCAGTGGTAGTAATGTAGTACCAGTAGTAATAGTAGTGGTAGTACTGTAGTACCAGTAGTAATAGTAGTGGTAGTACTGTAGTACCAGTAGTAATAGTAGTGGTAGTACTGTAGTACCAGTAGTTATAGCAGTGGTAGTAATGTAGTACCAGTAGTAATAGTAGTGGTAGTACTGTAGTACCAGTAGTTATAGTAGTGGTAGTACTGTAGTACCAGTCATCTCATCAGTAGTAGTAGTGAGTTCAGCCCAGGGCCAGAGAGGAGTTCTCAGTAAAAGCAGAGCCTGCAGCCATACGGAGCTGCCAGCGTTACTATGGCCCCGGTGACAGTAATACATATAGCAGCCTGACAAGGACAGAATACTTAAGATGGTTTTCATCGCTAATTCTCGTTTAATATGACTAATATCTGACAGCCTTAGACATAGCCTTCTGACTTCCCTCTGAGGCGGAAACACACACACTCACTGACACACACACACACACACACACACACACACACACGCACACACACACACACACACTCACACACACTCAGGGAGATACATACACTCAGGTATAGGCTTACACATGCTTACACACACAAACGGACACACACAGACACACACGCACACAACCACGCACACGATTCCTGATGCTCGATCCAGGCCTGGAACCATAATGACAGATTTGAATTTGTCTAGCTGCTGTATATTTGCATCTTTCCTCATTAATTCACTTCCAGCCAGACAACACCAGAGCCCCCTGGCCTCAACACGGCAGATCGGCGCTCACCGCGGGAGCTGTCCGTGGTGCTGAACCGCCTCTGCTCTGCCGGCTGGGGTGCTGAATGGACAGCTCTAGAAGGTGAACCCCTGCTCCTGGTCCTCTCGCTGGGCCACAGTGAACTCCCCGGGGTGGGTGAGACAGGAGCCTGGGGGGGGTGTCTAGCTCTCTTATAATTACCTGTAAAATGGAGGTCTTTAATGGAGGTATTTTCAGGGGCACTCAGTGACTGACTCCTTCTGCCCTCCTAATTCACCACAACTTTTAAAGCTTCCTGTTCAATTATTGAAGACCATCTACCGCTCTCTATTCCTCTGCGTGTGTGTCTGTGTGTGCATCTGTGTGTGTGTTTGTCTTTGTCTGTAGTGGAAAGTGTGCGTCTGCATGCAGATGTTGCCATTGGTGTGCTTGTACAGCATGTGCATGCTTAAGTATGTGTATCCCTGTGTATATTCATATATACGTGTGTACGTGTGTGAACAGTCTGTGTCCTCGGTTTCAGTAATAGCTGATACTGCTCACTGGACAGAGTTACACTAACTTCTAGTCTGGACAGACTTGTCCATCTCTCTCGCTGTCTCTCTGTCATTCTCTGTTCCCCCCCCATTCCCCCCATTCCCCCCCCGCTCTCTCTCTTTCTCTCTCACACTCTCTCACTTAGACAGACTCGACACTGTGGACTCCAGAGAACAGTAATGCGTGTGTCTGTGTGTGTGTGGACTGGGGTAAGCTTAGGGGTAAGCTTTTAGAGGTCGGAGGAGGGTGGTGTGAGTGAGAAGGAGAGGACAGATTTGAGCAGTTATCTCTCCCTGCAGACCTCCCGTCCTGGCCGTCCCAAACACGCACGCACACACGCATGCACACACACACATACACACACACGTACATACACACGCCACAAGCTGTAATCATGTTTCGCATTGGCTCCTTCGCGCTCACTCTCATTCCTTCTCCTTCTGCACCCCAACACACACACACACACACACGCAATACCCCCCTACCCCCCACCCCCATCTCCGTTTGTCCATGTCCACCGAGTAAACAGTCCAAGGAGGTGCAGAGAGAGAGAGAGGTGGAGGGGTGGGGGGCACGGCAGGAATCTCTCCCCCACACTCCCTCGCTGGCTGGGCTGACAGCTGGAAGGTGTCATCCTGCACCGAGGCTGTGTGGCCTGCTGGGGGCCAGGGGGGAGGACGGCTCTGAGGGGGCTGGAGCCAGCCGGATCCAGGGGCCAGTGGAGACCAGGGGGACACAACTAGCTTTGCCTCCAATACAGATGATGTTTGCTTTTGCTTGCCTGGTTTGTGTGTCTGTGTGTGTGTGTTGATGTAGTCTACACCCTGAATGGAAATCAATGCAGAGAATATAGTGGCAATTACCACAGAAGCATGCCACTGAACCTGATGGAACAAACGAACTAATACATGAATAAATAAACGCAGTGAAACAGAGAGGCGAGTGTGTGTGTGTGTGTGTGTGTAGGTGTGTGTGACATGCAGAGTCAGTAGGAGAACCTAGACAGTCCTGTGCAGCTAATTAACGGAGTGTGTAAACTGACCTCATTAAAGAAATGCAGACTCTGTACCTCTCTCTTTGTCTAAAACGCACACGCTAATATCCCGTCACCCTCTCACTTTTGTTTTCGAGGCGTCTGTCACAATAGCAGAGTACCTGGCACTCCACAAGTCCATAAAAGACAGTACGTATAGTTTCATTTTCTGTATAGGACTGTGTGTGCAGGTGTGTGTGTGTGTGTGAGCAGGCTATAAAAGATTGATTTAGAGTTGTTGCTTTGAAACAACTGCCAAGTGCTGGCTCTGTAATTCACCACGGTTCATAGAACAATAGCTTTTCAAGGTCTCCCTCTTAACCCAAACTCTCCTCCCTGTGTGTGTCCCTCTCTCGGCCTGTCTGTGTCTTTGTTTACTCTGCATATGTTTCCCTCGCTCTCTCTCTCTCGCTCCCTCGCTCCCTCGCTCGCTCCCTCTCTCTCTCAATCTCTTTCTCTTTCCCTCTCTTGCTCCCTCTCCCTCTCTCTCTCCCTCTTGTTCTCCCTCACTCTCCCTCTCTCCCTCTCCCTCACTTTCTCTCTCTCCCTCCCTCTCTCAATCTCTCTCTCCCTCTCTCTCTCAACCCCCCTCCTCCCTCTCTCTCTCCCCCTCTCTCTATCTCTCGCTCAATCTCCCTCTCTCTCTTTCTCTCTCTCTCACCCTCTATCTCCCTCTCTTTCTTTCTATATATCTCCCCCTCTCTTTCTCTCTCTCCCACTCCCTCCCCTCTCTCGCTTCATCTCTCTCTCCCTCACTCGGTTGCTACTTGGCTCACTGTTTGGCTGTATGTGCCTGATTTTTATCAATCGATGCCTCCCCCCCCCCCCCCCCCCCGCCCACGGCTGTCTCCTTGAGCAGGAGTGAAGCCCAGATAAGGGCTCTTCTCTACAGTACCGCTTTTGCTAGCAGATCCAGTCACCATGGCGAGGGCCTTGTTGGAATCAGTGTCATTAGACAAAAGGACAAGCACTCGATTCTCCGCTACTGTCAGGGCCCCTTTTAGAGAGCGAGTGGGGGGCCTCAATAGAACAATAGCATCTCATTAGGCGATTGCAACGAGACCCTCAACCCAAGCACTTACACTCAACCTGTGCAGCAGTCCTTGTATTATCAATTAATGAGGATAATACATGTGGTGATTCAGAGCTATTATTTTCGTGAGCAATGAAGAGTGGGGTAGGGGCACAGAGAGGAGCGGAGTGTGTGTGTGTGTGTGTGTGTGTGTGTGTGTGTGTGTGGGGGGGGGTGGTCTTTTATGTGTGTTATTGTTGAGCGTTTGAGAGTTGCCGTTCTCTCCCCATCTTTTCTCGCGGTTTTGTTGCGCTTGTCTTTGTTCTCATGGAGAACAATCAAATAGTCCAGGTTCAAAGTTGAAAACCACTCTGGTTCTAAAATGGGGAAGGTTGGTTCAGGGTGGAAGTTCTGTGGCCCATGATGCTGTATGGATTGTTAGGTGCATCTGTGTGTGTATAGATGTGGGCCTGTACAGAACACAGATGTGTGTGTGGGTGTGTGTATACTGTACCTATAAATAAAATAATAAATAAATACTCATTTATCAGACACTTTCATCCAAAGCGACTTACATTAAGTGCAGGGACATTCTCCCTGCGGCAAGTAGGGTGAAGTGCCTTGCCCAAGGACACAACATAGCCACAGCCGGGGTTTGAACTCACAACCTTTCCGCTCAAGAGGCCAACGCCTTAACCTGCTGAGCCGTCTTCCTCCCACCGTACCTACAGTACTAGCATTGTTCAAGCCACAGCCAGAAGCGAGCGTTCAAACTCCGGTAAGGATCTCGCTCGTGCTAACGTCAAGCCGGCAGCATTCCACGGACGACCGTCGCGTGGTAATTTAGCGACACGATATCGCTGCGGGCAACCTAACAGCCCGTCGCCGTGCGCAGAAGGCCCGTGTCCTGACAGCTGGTGACAGCGAGGTTATGCGGAGCTGCTTCCCTCAGGGCGCACTGCACGCACACGCGTGTATTTGCGCCGCATGCAGCAGCGCCCCAGGGCTAGCTGTGGCTCCGCTAGACTCTGAGCTCAACCAAGGGGAGGCCACACCATATGTAAGGGAACCGGACGCCATCTTGCGCTGTTCTTCTGCGATTGATGGGCTCCTCCTGCTCCGTTCGTACCCATTTCGATGGTCGCGGACGTGGATCAATGTGCCTTTTGCCAGTCTGCCTGGAAGAGATGCTCCATCCATCCATCAAATCATGCAACCATCCAATCCATCACCCAAGGATTTATCCATTCACCAGTCCCTCTCCCCCCCCCCACCTCCGTCTCTGAATTCTCCCTTCTTTCCGCCCTCCCTCCCTCCCTCCCTCCCTCCCTCCCTCCCTCCCTCCCTCCCTCCCTCCCTCCCTCGCTCCCCCCCCTCCCTCTCTTCATCCTCTCTCCCCCCTTTCCCTCGCTCCCTCCCTTCGTTCCCTCCTTCCTTCCTGACATGTTGCTGTTCATGAGGAGTGTTCAGGCCCTTATTTGCACCATACCAGGTTGTCCGATTGGCAGCCTGAAGGTTTGGTGGGTAGCCAGTTTGTGCAGGTGGCATGAGTCTGAGATTAAACTGGTCTAATACCAGCTGCCCATCTGCCCCCTCCCCATTATGTCAGACCTGGCAGACCTTGGGCCCTCCTGGGCACAGGTCAGCATCAAAGTTCAAGACTCATCCTCAGCTAACCTCAATGGCTGAACACAGCTGAAATGTTCAGTATGTGATATTAGCGAGCGGCTCTGAAAGTCCTTATCGAAGATTAAGCAGGAAAGAAAGTCTGCTGTCTCCATCTATCTTCTCTCCCTCGCTCTCTCTCCCTCTCTCTCTGTCTCTGTCTATTTCTCTCTGTCTCTGTCTCTCTGTCTATCTCTCTCTGTCTCTGTCTATTTCTCTCTGTGTCTGTCTCTCTCTCTGTCTCTATGTCTCTCTGTCTCTCTCTCTCTCTCTCTCTCTGTCTCTCTCTCGATCTCTCTCTCTCTGTCTCTATCTATTTCTCTCTGTGTCTGTCTCTCTCTCGGTCTCTCTCTCTGTCTCTCTCTCGATCTCTCTCTCTGTCTCTCTGTCTGTCTCTCTCTGTCTCTCTATGTCTCTCTCTGTCTCTGTTCTTCTTTCCTGCAGAGCCTCTGGGGAGCTGCAGACCTTTCCCTGAGCTGAGACAGATAAAGGTCAGCTCGGAGGGGATCACCACAGCATCTGCTGTTCACAATGTTGTCACTCCCATGGGAAGGGGACCAAGGGGAACGAGTTCAAGCTTCAACTTTATCAGCCATTTGTAACGAGCACTTCTGACGGCTGACAGAACTGTGTGTGTGTGTGTATGTGACTGTGTGCATATGTGTGGTTGGATGTGTGTGCATAAAGGTGTGTGTGTTGTAATGTGTGTGATGGGCAGGTGTGTGTGATGCAGTGTGTGTGATGGGCAGGTTGCGTGTGTGTGTTGCAGTGTGTGTGATGGGCAGGTGCGCGTGTGTGTGTTGTAGTGTGTGTGATGGGCAGGTGTGTGTGATGTTGTGTGTGTGATGGGCACGTGCGTGTGTGTGTGATGTAGTGTGTGTGACGGGCAGGTTGCGTGTGTGTGTTGTAGTGTGTGTGATGGGCAGGTTGTGTGTGTGTGTTGTAGTGTGTGTGATGGGCAGGTATGCACCTGTGATGTAGTGTGTGTGATGGGCAGGTTGCGTGTGTGTGTGTGTGTTGTAGTGTGTGTGATGGGCAGGTTGTGTGTGTGTGTGTGTGTTGTAGTGTGTGTGATGGGCAGGTGTGTGTGATGTAGTGTGTGTGACGGGCAGGTTGCGTGTGTGTGTTGTAGTGTGTGTGATGGGCAGGTGTGTGTGTGTGTTGTAGTGTGTGTGATGGGCAGGTGTGTGTGATGTAGTGTGTGTGACGGGCAGGTTGCGTGTGTGTGTTGTAGTGTATGTGATGGGCAGGTTGCGTGTGTGTGTTGTAGTGTGTGTGATGGGCAGGTTGTGTGTGTGTGTTGTAGTGTGTGTGATGGGCAGGTGTGTGTGTGTGTGATGCAGTGTGTGTGATGGGCAGGTGTGTGTGTGTGTGATGTAGGGAGTGTGATGGGCAGGTGTGTGTGTGTGTGATGCAGTGTGTGTGATGGGCAGGTGTGTGTGTGTGTGATGCAGTGTGTGTGATGGGCAGGTGTGTGTGTGTGTGATGTAGGGAGTGTGATGGGCAGGTGTGTGTGTGTGTGATGTAGGGAGTGTGATGGGCAGGTGTGTGTGTGTGTGATGCAGTGTGTGTGATGGGCAGGTGTGTGTGTGTGTGATGTAGGGAGTGTGATGGGCAGGTGTGTGTGTGTGTGTGTGTGTGTGATGTAGGGAGTGTGATGGGCAGCTGTGTGAGGCTGCTTCTCAGTGTGACGTCCCTGTTGACGGGGCTGCTGTTGTTTGTTTTGGCAACATGTTGACAGGGGGTGGGCGCCATGTGGAGTGCGTGTGGGCCGTGTGTTATGAGAAGGTGTGAGGCGTGTTCCATAGCAGCCATTGAATCTCTGTCTGTCACACTCCAGTGACAGCGGTCCCTTTATTAGGCCTAATCAGATGTATGTGCACGTGATGTGCGACACAGCAGCTGTGTGTGTGTGTGTGTGTGTGTGTGTGTGTGTGTGTACGTGTGATTAGCGGTTCAGCGTGAGCTGTAAAAGAGGCAGATCCGCAGGCTGTCTGTAGGGGGGCTCCGGAGAAACTCAAAGGAATCAGATATAATTACTTTGACTACTCTTCTTTTTTCCCTCTCTCTCTCTCTCTCTCTCTCTCTCTCTCTCTCTCTCCCTCTCTCTCTCCCTCCCCCTCCCTCTGTCTCTTTTTCTCTATCTCCCTCCCTCTCTCTCACTGTCTCCCTCTGTTTCTCTCTCCCTGTCTTCCTCTCTCTACCTCGCCCTCCCTCACTCTCCTCCTCCTCTCGCTCTCTGTCTCTCCCTCTATCCCTCTCTCCCTCTGTCTCTCTCTTCCTCTCCCTCTCTTTGTCCTGATTAATACTCTTCTGCATCTCCCTCTGTCTCTCTCTGTCTCCCTCCCTCTCTCTCCCTCCCTCTCTCCTTCTCTCCTCCTCCCTCCCTCTCTCTTTCTCTCTCTCCCTGTCCCTCTGTCTCGCTCTCCTTCTCTGTCCTGATTTATACTCTTCTGCATCTTCCTCTTTCCATCTCTTTCTGTCTATACATATCGCTCACATTTCACTTCTCTGTTTCCACTTTTCTTTCGCCTTCGCCTGTCTCCTTTCTCTCTCTCTCTATCTGTCTCTCCCTCTTTTCTCCCTCTCTCTCTCTCTCTCTCTCTCTCTCTCTCTCTCTCTCTCTCTCTGTCTTTCACACGCACACCACACATACACACCTCCCACTCCCATATGGAAGCTCCTGATACCTTTCAGAGGCTGGTGACCCGGTCTCCGTGACACCCACCAACTAGTAAAACAGCTTATGATTGGTGGAGGGTAAGCCTCCACACCACTTAGTTAGTTCTGCCTCTCATCTTTTGAATGAAAGGAGGAAGGAGTTCTCCTGCAAAACCTTGCCTTTGTTAGGGTAACCTTCCGGAATAATGTAGACCATTTAAATGTGTCAGTGCATGCATTTGTTGGGCAAGGGTCTCCACCTTGTAAAATACTTTCTGTTTCTTTATATGTATATACAAGTTTCTGTTTCTTTATATGTAGATATAGAAACACAAGTTAGCACATGTAATTCATTATCATTTCAATAAATAGCGGAAAGGTGTTAAGTATAAAATTGTAGCAAACACGTTAGATCGCAGACTTAAATTGGAATAAAAATGTGAAATAATCCGGAGATCCGAAGTTGTTAATTGAATCGTGTTTTTTTGTCGGCAATCCCCGACACAAACGCGTTCGCACACCGCTCCGTATGTGGAGGGGAGAACGAGCTAGAGAGAGTGGGGGGAGACAGAAGAGAGGCTGCTATTTTTACTGCCTGATTCGGTATTTCCAGATGGTAAGCAGGAAGGCAGGAGCGAAAACACACAGGTGGACCGGGAACGGTGTGTACGCTACAAACGCTGCTGCTGCGCGTGAGACTGACATGCGTCACAGACCTCCCTGGAGAGTTGAAGCAGCATCCATGGCAGACAGTGGGAGATGGAGGGAGCGGAGGAGAAGGGAGAGAAACAAAGGGATGGTGGTGGAGGAGGAGGAGGAGCGGTCTCAGGTGGGAGAGAGAGATGAGCGAGGCGGCTGCTCGGTGGGTTTGGGATGAGGGTTTCTGGAGGCTGGCAGTGTGCCTGATCATTAGCACTGCCGGAATAGAGAATAGGTAACTTCCTGTTTGTCTGTGTGTGTGTGTGTGTGTGTGTGTGTGTGTGTGTGTGTGTGTGAGTGTGTGTGATAACTGGGAAACAGAAAGAGTCAGGTGACTGAGCGGTTAAGGCATTGGGCTAGTGATCGGGAGGTTGCGAGTTAGATTCCCGGCTGAAGCAACATGATGTTAAGTTCTTGGGCAAGGCACTTCACCCTACTTGCCTCAGGGGGGAATGTGCCTGTACTTGCTGTAAGTCACTCTGGATACACGCGTCTGCTAAATGACTAGCTGCAAATTACACTTTTACCCTTGCAAGGGACCACATCCAAGAAAAGAATTGCATGGAATCAAATAATATACATGATAGGAATGGAGGTAAATCTGTTGTTTATCTTGAACTCATGTCTCGAAGATTACCCTTTCGAAACACACAAATGCACATCCTCAAAATGTCTGCCCTTCTCCAGCTGAATATTGTATGTCTTCGAAAGGCTTTTTTTGGACTGCAGCATTTTTCTGGTTTTGAATTTTATAGCTCAGCAATTGTTTTATTCCTCCCCGGGCGAAGTGCTTCTCTTAGCTTCAGCTGGGACTTCTGGATCAGGCTGGTTAGATATTCATGAGCTAGCTGTGCTCCCCTCCCATCCCACTAAATTGCACTCTTGTTGGTGGTGCATGTTTGTGTGTTGGGTTAGATGTGGGAGATTGAATTAAAGTCAATGCAATGCTCAGAAACAGAGAGACACAGGAGAGATGAGCCTGTGTGTGTGTGTGTGTGTGTGTGTGTGTGTGTGTGTGTGTGTGTGCGCGAGCGTACTCTACGTGAGCTTCCAGAAGGTTCCATTTGGGAAGACCAGCTCTATGTGATCACAGCTTTGATAAAAGCAGAAAAAAACACATTCACCACCAGCCACAGTGAGATACAAAACACACGCACACACGCACACACGCTTACACACACACACACAACCTCGTACAACAGCAATTGCACCTTAAACCCTGTTGTTTCCCCGGCAGATATAAAGAATGAAAGAAATGGAATGAGTTTGTTTTTTTTCACTACATAGTACCGACTGTGACACTGTTGTATTACACAATTTATTTCACAGGCATTTTTTGAGTGTGTGTGTGTACGCGCATTTACACACTTTTTTTGTGGGTTTTCGAGCCATGTCAATTTCCCTTTGTGATTGGTCCCTTTGTCATTTTGTAACCTGAGCTGGGTGTGTGTACGTGGAGCTGAGGCTGACTTGAATTGACAGGATCGCTTTCCTGCTGAGATTTATGAGAGAATATCTGTCGACTTTGAATTGAACAGACATCAAATACACATTGATATAACCAGGTAATGCCCTACCTACACAAATACACACACACACACACACACATATATATATATTCATATATATATACATAAAAACATATAAACCTACACATACATTACCCGTCTACACTAGTCCCTCATTAGATAAGCACACACACATGCACACAAACATTTTTGGCAGAGTTGGGTTTCATAAGATGTGCCCACTAACAGTGGATAAAGAGGCTTACATTAGCAGGGGACATAAGCTTGGACTTATGTAAATACATGCAAATCAGAACGGATTGGATCAGCTAAAACATGCTTTTTTTTGAAAGCGTGAGCTAAAAACTGGGAGAGAGCGGGAGTTGTAAAAAGATACAAAGAGGAAAGAATGTTAACAACAAGAGAGAGAGAGCAAGGTGACTGGAATAAGGGGGTAGAAAAGGAGATTTAGAAAGACAGAGGGCACTGGTTCAATCTGGCTAAGTAGCTGAACCAGAATAAACTAGCCTCTCTGGCACAAATCCTCCCTCTCTCTCTCTCTCTCTCTCTCTCTCTCTCTCTCTCTCTCTCCCTCCCTCCCTCCCTCCCTCCCTCCCTCCCTCCCTCCCTCCCTCCCTCCCTCCCTCCCTCCCTCCCTCCCTCCCTCCCTCCCTCCCTCCCTCCCTCCCTCCCTCCCTCCCTCCCTCCCTCCCTCCCTCCCTCCCTTTCTTTTTCTCCATGAACTATTATTTGGGTCCTTTACCAGCCACTGTGCACACAGCATACCTAAGTGTAAGTATGTGTGTGTGTGTGTGTGTGTGTGTGTGTGTGTGGGGCGGGAGCGGCTCTATTGTTCTTGGTGTCGTAGCTCCAGCACATGGACTCCCCATCTGCCCACCATCCTAGCACACTCCATGGACACAAGTACTCCCACCTCCAGTTTGATTAGTTATGGCAGTAGACATTATGGACCAGCAATTAGTCTCCAAATTACCCCCCTGCCCCATCATCCAGACATTACTAAACGATAAGGAGAACCAACACTCCACGCACGCTTCATTAAGCCCAGCTGTGATAGGACCAAAGAGGAAGAGCCTGCCAACAAAATGTGCCGCTATTGGTTGAATATGAGTCGAATATTGGAGAGTTTGCATTCGCAGACGATTTCATGCTTGCGTGTTTGTGTATCGTCCATCAGCCATTCATGTCATGCTTATGAATGACTTTCTCCCAGCTATCTGTGTGTGTTCATGCAGTACAGTAGAAATACACATTTATAAGTCTTTGTGTGTCTGTCCAGAAAGTGTGTGTGTGTCAATGAATGCATGCTATTATGTGTACCGACCTTGTGTGTCGGTCGATTTCAGTCTTGTGTGTGCGTTTGTGTGCGTGTGAGAGAGAGTAATCCAATGCCATCTGTTGGAGTGTCTGCATGTGTGCATGCGTACCGTATGCGTGTGTGCGTGTGTGTGTGTGCGTGTGTGTGTATGCGCGAGGGCTGTGACATGCATGGCCATTAGAACAGAACACACCCCCACACCAAGGTTTTTATTGAGCGGCTAACAGTTAATTTGACACTGTAATTAAAGATAGCAGCCAGCGCTGTAGTGCTCAGCAGGGCTCCACTGAGAGTATACACTGACCTCCAACAATAACAGCCTGCAACACGAGGTGGGGAGGAGGGGAGGGCTGGGGGAGAGAGGGACAGAGGGATGGGGAGATGGAGGGTGGGAGGGGTGGAAGGGGGAGAGCCGAGATAGAGGGGACTGGAGATAGAGGTCCGGGGGAAAGAGGGACGGAAGGGGGGATGGAGGGGTGGGGGTGGTGGTATATGGGGCGGAGAGGGAGAGGGAGTAAAGGGAAGGGGAGATGGGGGACGTTAAATGGGTTGGCGTGCGCGTGTGTGTGTGTGTGCGCGCGCTTGTTTGTATCTCTGCTGTCATTTGTGTTACTTTTGACCTTACCTGCCGCCTGCCTGTTACATCTTTAGCGTGAGGGAAGGCATTTTAATTCTTTGACCGTCCTATGTCCCCTGCACATGCGTTCACACACACACACACACACACACACACACACATACATGCAAACACATACACACAAACACACACACAAAGCCACGCGGTGAACAGAGCATGCATAAGATATATGAGGCATACCTGCTGCATGTAAATACAAATGCTGCAGGGTAAAAGAACAGGAGGGAGAGAGAGAGGGAGAGAGATGGAGAGGGACAGACAGGGATGGCAAGAGAGAGGTATGGAGAGGGGGACAGAGAGGGAGAGAGAGGGATGGAGAGGGAGAGAGAGAGAGAGAGAGAGAGGGAGAGAGGGACGAAGAGGGGAGAGAGAGATGGAGAGGGAGAGAGGGAGAGAAAGGGAAGGCAAGAGAGAGAGGTATGGAGAGGGGGACAGAGAGGGAGAGAGAAAGGGATGGAGAGGGAGAGAGAGAGAGAGAGGGAGAGATAGACGAAGAGGCAGAGAGAGAGATGGAGAGGGAGAGAGGGATGGGAGGGGGAGAGAGGGATGGAGAGGGAAAAGGAGGGATGGAGAGGACGAGAGCGAGAGAGAGAGATGGAGAGGTAGAGGGAGAGAGAGAGGGACAGGAGACAGGAGAAAGAAAAGGAATATTTAGTTGCAGGCAAGTAGGTATGTATCTGTGCATCTCTGTTGGTGTGCTGTGGAGTGTGTGTGTGAGAGATGTAGCAGGTAGTGTATTAATAGTGCTGTAGGGTGTATGGACCCCTATGACAATGAAAAATAATTAGCCTTTATGAGCCTTTATTAACCCTGAGGGCATGGAGAGTTCCTTGTCACACATCCATACACACACATCTACAGGATACTTACACACCCATACACACACACATCTACAGAATACTTACACAACCATACATACACCTACAGGGTACTTACACAACCATACACACACCTACAGGATACTTACACACCCATACACACACCTACAGGATACTTACACACCCATACACACACACCTAGAGGATACTTACACACCCATACACACACACCTACAGGATACTTACACACCCATACACACACACATCTACAGGATACTTACACAACCATACACACACCTACAGGATACTTACACACCCATACACACACACCTAGAGGATACTTACACACCCATACACACACACCTAGAGGATACTTACACACCCATACACACACACACACAGACTGAACCAACACCACAGCAGGTGCTCCAGTTACCCTGGGTGCATTCAGGGCAGGAGAGCAGAGCCTGAAACAGGAAGATGGATCTCAGTTGGTCTGAGAAATAGGGAGAGAATATAGAGGTAAAAGATAAGAGAAGAGAAGAGAGGTAGCGAGAGAAGAGAGGGAGATAAAAAAACAAGTGGGAGAGAGAGAACAGATGGAGAGAAGAGAGAGAGGAGAGGGAGAGAGAGAAGAGAGGGGGAGAAAGAGAGAGATAGAGAAGAGCTGGAGAGAGAGAGGAGAGAAGAAGGGAGAAAAGATGGAGAGAGAAAAGAGAGAGAGAAAAGAGAGAGAGGGGGAGAGAGGAGAGAAGGAGGGAGAAAAGATGGAGAGAAAAGAGAGAGAGGGGGAGAGAGGAGAGAAGGAGGGAGAAAAGATGGAGAAAGAAAAGATGGAGAGAGAAAAGAGGAGAGAGAAGAGATGGAGAAAGAGAAGAGAGGGAAAAGAGTGGGTGAGAGAGAGAAGAATGACCGTAGATACAGAGAGAGAGAGAGAGAGAGAGAGAGAGAGAGAGAGAGAGAGAGAGAGAGAGATGAAGAAGGAGAAGAGAGAGATTTGTCAGGGTGTCATAGAACCCTCCAGTGATCCGCCACCTCTCCCTGGCATCATCTCTTTAAGTATTCATTAAACTCGGGGAAAGTTTTCTGACGACCGCTTTGGCACCAATGATTACCTTCTGCTTGCTCTTTGGTTGAATGACCAGGCCCTCCGTAACTGCCTCCCTCCTCTTCTCTCTGCGCTCTGCTTCGGATGCAGGCTGGGAAACAGGAAGTAGCTTGTGCTCTGCCAATCGGAGCCTTCGTAGAATTCACGTGAGCGGGAGTTCTTTATGTACGGAGAGTCTGTCTGTGAGCCTGGGACCACCTTCTAACACACGGGCTCTCAAAGAGGCGGTCAATTTGTTTCTGTTTTTTTTTTTCTCTCTCTCTCTCTGTCTTCGCCCCTGTCTCTGTCTCTCTATGACATGACCCATGACCTCTCTTTATCTGTGTGGTGATAACTCTCAGGGTTAGTATTGATCATAACTTCCTGGTCTGGAAAGTTTAGCTTAAGTTTTGGACTTCATAAAATGTTTTTTAGAGGCAGAAAGTTTGTGTTTGTCCAAACGGTGTATTAAAAAAATATAATTATTTGTGTGATTCATCAGGGGAAGGAGTTCAGGACCTTGTATGACCAGACAAAAAGGGGAAATACACTCTAGTCTGGGCCTGCCTCTGCGTATAGGAACATCGGAGAAACTATAAAAAAAAACCTTTGTGTTTGCGCATGGCTGACTGTAATAGGTGTCCGATGGCTCAACGGTTAAGGCGTTGGCCTCATGATCGAAAGGTTGTGAGATCGAGCCTCGGCTGTGGCTATTTGACGTCATGTCTTTGGGCAAGGCACTTCACCATACTTCCCTCAGGGAGAATGTCCCTGTACTTACTGTAAGTCGCTTTGGATGAATTAATACATGTACTTGTGTGTCTGTGTGAAAATTATGTGGGACCTCTCCTGACCTGTTGACGTGACGCATACTGCTCCCCATGAATCGTTATTTATTCATCTGTGTGCTCCCCCCCCCCCCATCCCTGCCTTTTTCAGTAGACAACCTTTGGTGTGTGTGTGTGTGTGTGTGCTTCTCTCCTCTGCGCTGACTGAGTTGAGCAGCCACGGTGTTGAAGTGCTAACATTCTGTGTTGCAGAGTGGTCCCGCAGGGGGGACCTTGCTACACAGTAATGGATGGATGAACATGCATACGCACATACCCCCACACAGAGGAGTCTTTAATAGAGTTTTAGCAAGTGTGTGTGTGTATGTGGGTGGGTGTACATGTGTATGTGTGTGCGTGTCTGTGGGTGTGTGTGTATGTGTGCGTGTCTGTGTGTCTGTGCGTATGTGTGTGTGTGTGTTTGTCTGTGTGTGTGTGCGCGTGTACGTGTGCGTCTGTGTGTGTCTGTGTGTGTATGTGTGTGTGTGTCTTTATGTGTCTGTGTGTGTGTCTGTGTGTGTGTGGTGCTCCTGGCCTCGTTACCCCTGTCACTCCAGTGAGAGACATGAAAGCCATCAGCAGGGCAGCCTTAAAGTGCTCCATCCCATCACTGGGGCTTCTGCTGTGCCGCAGCCACTCCTCTCAGCCACACCAACACAGCTGGTGCCTGGGCAAGGGTGGACGTGTGTGTGCGTGGGTGTGTGTGTGTGTGTGTGTGTGTGTGTGCATAAGAAAAACATGGAGAAAGAAGGTGTCAGAGAGAGAACAAGAGCGCAAGAGAGAGGCAGATATGGAGGGAGAGAGAGAGAGGCAGATATGGAGGGAGAGAGAGAGAGAGAGGCAGAGATGGAGGGAGAGGGAGAGAGAGAGAGAGAGAGGCAGAGATGGAGGGAGAGGGAGAGAGAGAGAGAGAAGAGGGAGAGAACCTCCTCTAAATATGTGTGCCAAAGGCGGTTGAGAGGCAAGAATGCAGTTTTTCCTCAGAGGAACCCCATCTGATGAAAAATTAAGGTCGGGTAGCAGGAGGAAGAGAAGTAGGGAGAGGAAGTAGAGGGACGGTGAGAGGGAGAAAGCGAGAATGCGTGCGAGCCAGAGGGAGCTGATGGAAGGTGGAACGGAGAGCGAGAGAGAGAGAGAGAGATGAGGTTGAGGAGACAGAAAGTGCTTTTACTGCCGGCCGCTTTACACCCGTCTATCTGGGAGATGGACAGATGAATGCTGAAGCCTGCTGTAGGAGGAAACACAGAGGCGCTATTCATCCTCAGTCAATGAGACTCTGTGAAGGAAAGAGAGAAGATGGGTGGCTGGGCTCCGGCTGAGGCTCAATACTGCTCTCAGGCCTCCTTTACTTGACATATGACTCCTGTTTTATCACACACAACGCTCATTTCACATATCCGATATTGATATGTGATTGGACCTCATACATCTTGCATGTATATTACATTTACATTTATTCATTTAGCAGACGCTTTTATCCACTTCGTGGAGAGAGCTACGTGAGAGTCCCCAAACATCGCGGGTTGTCAGTCAGATTATGACACAAACATTGTGAGAAACCAACAAGTGCCAAAGGGAAGAGCCATAAGAGCATTCAGCCAAACAAGTTACAATTACATTGCGTGCATCCCCAACGGGGCAACAGTGTACCTGTAGGAAAGCAAGCAACAATAACAATGTGTGTACACTGTGAGTACAAAAAAAACAAAATCAGGTTAGAACTGGGCAAAGGGCAACAAGTCCCTCCATAAGAGTCATATCTTCGTTCTCTTCGCATCCGAATCCCGTTGAAATCGTTGTTCCTGAGGGAAAGCGGTGACAGAAACTAGCTAGACGGGAGCTTGTCCAGCTCCTAACCTACCTGCACGTGAACAACGTGCCCTGTCTTCCGGAACATTCCACCACCAAGTCTCCCGCTCTCGAGGAGGAGACTGCGCTCCTAGCGCCATTTGCATTCCTTTTAAATCTTTCCTGAATCCCAAGCTTCAAGCTGCTTTGCAGTTGTTTATTTGGTTCAAAGCTCCATTCTCCTTTCTTTTTTTTTTCTCTCTTTCTTTTTTTACCGAAAGCTTCCAACAAAGTCAAAATTGTGAAACAGCTGAAAGAGTGTAGGCTCGGGGTTAGGAGAGAAGGGCTTTGATGTTATTCTGACAGTGTCAAGGCAGCTAGCTCCATGCTGGAGGGCAGAAGGCCAGCCTGGAGGTGTGCTCGGCTCACAGAGAAGGAGGGAACGTTCCGGAAGGTGGACGGTTGTGAGTGGTGACTTGGTTAGCCTTGTTAACCCCCTCCAACCCCCCCCCCCCCCCCCCCCCCCCACCACCATAGAGGAATAACACAAACTGGTAGACCATGACAACACAGCTCGCACACGCGTTCCTGTGCGTGGAAAGCGCCAGAACGACGGGACAGAACCGACGGAGCGAGAAGAGAGGGAAAGCCAGGAGGTGGGACGCGGGGAAGGTAGCTCGATGGATCCTCTCTGACACGTCACCTGAGGTTGAGCTGTGTTTGAAGAGCACTGTCGAGGGCCCTAGGTGTGTGGATGTGTGTGTTGGGGGGTGGGGGGGTGGCGGGGGGGGGGGGGGGACAGAAATGTCTGACATTTAACAAAAATGAACTTCACCGGCCCCGCACGGAAAATGATGAAGAGGCTCGAGGAAAGAGAGGAGAGCGGGGGCTGGAAGAACGAGGAGAGAGGAGGGGGGATTGGGGGAAGGGGGGTGGGGGGGAGGCCGGGGGCGGGCGGGGCCTCGGCTCCGAGCCTAGCGCGCGCGGAGGCGCGCTCGTACACGCCTGTGCACACGCCCCCACCCATGCCCCCCTCGCGCACACGCGCGATGGCACGCACACTGCACAAGTGCAGCGTTGCGTCTATGCAGTGTTAAATTGGAGGCTTAATTTGAACCCGCTGGCTTTCTCTACTGGTCACATGGAGTGAATCCATCCACCGAGGCCCAAATTGTGGATTTCATTAATCACACGCACACACACACCCACACACACCCACACACACACACATACTCCTTTGGATGTGTGCCTCTGGCTTGCTGTCAGACTTACTGTGGTCCAATCAAGCTGAAATCATCCAGGGTTCCAATTAGGTTGGAAATCCAAAGCCCTACAGTAGCTCAAACCAACCCTGTCTACCTCCTACCTTAAACACACACACACACACACACACTGTTCTAATACTCAACTGCGCATCCTATTGTGATCCCTCATGTTCTCTGGCCTAACAGTTCTCCTTACACCGCCCCCCCCTCCCCCACCACGCACACACACATCCTCTACCTTTCTCTTTGATGATCCCTCCAGATCCAAATGAGTTCCTGATTGTGTGTTTGTGTGTGTGCGTGCGTGTCTGCTTCTCTCATTAGTATTGGTGACCGATGCCTGAGCACCCATTTCAGTCTCGCACAACCTGTGCCTGCCCATCCTCAGCACACCCATGCCATGCCATGCATGCCAGACTAGCCCACCAACCACTACCACTGGGGGGGGGGGGGGGGGGGGGGGGGGGGGGTCCCTGTACTTAATGTAAGTCGCTTTGGATAAAAGCGTCTGCTAAATGAGTGCCTGTAAACTGCTGTCATTATTTTCCGTGTTTCTAGTGCGCACTTGTCTCCTTCCACTTGTCTCCTCTACTTCCATCCCTCCCCTCCCCCCACCCACCCACCCACCCACCCACCCACCCACCCTCCCTCCCACCCACCCACCCTCCCTCCCCACCCACCCACCCACCCACCCTCCCTCCTCCCACCCACCCACCCACCCACCCACCCACCCACCCACCCTCCCTCCCACCCACCCACCCTCCCTCCCTCCCACCCACCCACCCTCCCTCCCTCCCTCCCTCCCTCCCTCCCTCCTCCATGTCTGTGTCATCTCTCTCCCCTAACCTGTTCCCTCCTTCTCCACTAGATCTAAGCAGACCCTGGATGGGGCGTGACACTTGTTTCTCTTTGATGGCGTTGATGTGATTAGATTTCGGTCCACTTTGGAGATCAGAGCGCTGTAAACACTGTTGACCTCTGCCACGGTGGATGGGGCACAGCTTGCGTCTGATCTAGAGTGCGTGTGTTTGCACGCCATTGAATGTGTTGTGATCAATGGGAGCCATATCTGCGATCGCATCAAAGAGATTGTTAAAGCCTTATTTCATTATATAAAGCCCTCGACTCTTCATGAACACGAGCTGCCTTTGTTCGAATGTAAATCTGAGCAGGAACACACATACAGTATCACACGCGCACACATTGAATACACACATGCATACACACATATGTTGATATGTTGATATGTTGACATACGTATGTAACCGTGAATATATATAAAGAAATCGTGAATATATTGAATGAAGTCTAAATATACGGAATGAAGTCTGATTATATGGAATGAAACCTTGAATATATATAAAGAAACCTTGATTATAAGAAACCTTGAATATATTGAATGAAACTTGACTGACGTCAGACTTCGCGGCAGTGCCTGCGGCCATCTTGTGTGCAACAGTCTGTAAAAGAGAAAGACAATGAGTCAGGCCGCCCGCAATCTAGTTGCAGCAATTTAAAAAAATGATTAAATGATACACTGGCGAATGCCTGTCAAAATCCTCCCGATACCCCTGCCCAATACCCTGCCCGTTCTTCTTACTGTTCTTTTAACAGTGGCAGACCATCAACAGCCCAGGCAGCTGCATACCGGGCCAACCTGAGCATGCCCTCCACTTCTCAGGAGTGCCCCGGAGAAGTGCCGCGTCAGAGCGCAGTGCCACTACGCACGGCCATTCACTGTGTTTCACCTTCATTAAATCACCAGAAAACTATATCAAGCTAACCATACAGTGTCTTGGACCCTTCCTTGCGTACGGGTGGAGATTGTACACAGGGTGTTGTGGGGCTCTCCTGTGAGGTTGAAGACATGCTAAGGTTGGCCTGATAAACAGCTGCCTGTTGTAGTAGATCTGCCTCGATTAAAAACGGAGCGAACCTTGTCAGTTGAACAGTAATGGGCAGGCTATCGGGGGGGATTTTGGGCCGTACGTGCATTCGCCAGTGTGTTACTGATGTCCTTAGTTTAATATTGCTGCAACGAGATTGTAGGCGGACTAACTCATTGTCATACACTTTTTGCTATAGCATCCACACGTTAACGAGATGGCCGCAGACACTGCAGTGAAGTCTGATGTCAGTCAAGTTTCATTCCATATATTCAAGGTTTCTTTATATATATTCAAGGCTTCATTCCATATATTCAAGGTTTCAATCCATATACTCAGACTTAATTCCATATATTCAGGTTTTTTCCTGAACGGCATGCCATAATACATACATTTATATATATATATATATGCACACACAGTATATATGCAATACAATGAATATACTGAATAAAGTATTCTGAACCTATTCAATAACCACATACACACACGGACACCCACCCACACACATTCAATAAGCACATGCGCGGGGAGTCTGATCAGTCATGTGTAGAAGGGGTGGGCGTTCCAAAGGGACTAATTAAAGGAGTGGAACAGACTGAGAAACTCAGGGGAGGTCCCTATCTCTCTCTCTTCTTTCTTTCTCCTCTCTCTCTAACTCTACTCTCTCTCTAACGCTCCCCTCTCTGTCTTTCTCTCTCTCTCCTCTCATCTCTCTCCTCTCTAACTACTCTCTCTCTCTCTACTCTATTATCTGTCCTCTCCTCTCTTCTCTCTCCCCCCTCTCTCTTTTTCTCTCTCCGCTTCTCTCTTTCTCTCTCCTTTTCTCTCGCCAATTCTCTCTCCCTTTCTCTCTTTCTCTCTCCCCATCTCTCTTTCTCTCTCCCCATCTCTCTTTCTCTCTCCCCATCTCTCTTTCCGTCTCCCCTTCTCTCTTTTTCTGTCTCCCCTTCTCTCTTTGGCTCTTCCCCTCTCTCTTTCTGTCTCCCCCTTCCTCTCAGTAAACTAAACCAGTTCTCTCCTCCAGTCTGTATATCCATTCTGTCATCTGGGTTCAGGAGGGTTCTAACTGGGTTACAGTCTGATGGCTTTGTGTCAGACACACAGCTCAAAACTACATCTCCCACAATGCACGCTCACAGTCACTTGGCTACTTTGGTTCATATAGGCCACACACACACAATGACACACACCCCCTGAAGTCACCTGTATCTAGGCTAGCACTCAGACACAGAGGTGGCTCAGACGGCTGGGTGTCACACCTGTCATACTCACGGTCCTTGGCAATATCAGCTTTCATCAGATGTGTGTGTGTGTGTTTGTGTTTGTGTGCATGCTCAAGGCTACGTTTCATGTTGATGGAAAGTCAAGCAGTTTGAACACTGAGTTCCTGGACGCCAGTCCCTTACCCCTACACACAAACGCACACACGCGCGCGCGCACACACACACACACACACACACACACACACACAGAAGACACTAGTGGCAGTTTGTCTGTGGTGAATGTGTGTGTGCTTGTCTGGGTCCAGGATGATAAGCTTACTGTGTATCCAGCAGGTTACTAACCACACGACGAGATCACACTAAAAAGCACTTGCAACACATTTGCAACCCACACAATATTGTGTAGTTGTAGGAAACACCTTGGTGCCGAGCCTGATGACTCATAGTGTGTGTGTGTGTGTGTGTGTGTTTGAAGCCCTGGTCTTAGTTCTAAGCTAAGTGGGAGTCATAAAGTTGGACAGCATGGTGTTTCTCTCCACTAGTTCCTCACTAGTTACTACCATAGGCAGATCTCGGCCAGCGCATCTATATTGTTCTTTCTGAACGATGCAACACCGCATAATTACAAAATGTCTCCTGGTTAGTTTCTTCTCTCTGCTCTAGAAAGGGCTGGGCGTGTCCTATGCAGACTCAGAGAGAAACAGAGAGAGAGAGAGAGAGAGCAAGCGAGCGAGAGAAAGAAGCGAGAGAGCGAGAGAAAGAATGATCGGAGACGGAGACAAAAACAGAGATGGAAAAAAGAGAGGGCGAGAAGAAGCTGTCTTGTTAGGCTTGTGTCAGATTCATGTTCATGTTTTGCAGTGTGTGTCCGGGGTATGGTTGTGTGCGGGAGTGTGTGTGCGATTGTGTGTGTCTGTGTGTATCTGTGTGTGTGCCCTCCCTGTCTCTCTAGCTCTTTTTCCCTGTCTCTAATGAAACCTGCTGTAAACCTGGGCCTCCCTCTGGCCAACCCATCAAATCACATGAACAGTCACCTGTCACTATGTGTGTGGATGGAGAGAGAGAGAGAGAGAGAGAGAGAGAGAGAGAGCGAGAGAGAGAGAGAGCGAGAAAGAGGGAGAGCGAGAGAGTCGGCGATAAAAAGAAAAGAAAAAATTAGGCTGGCCATGAACTTGTACTGTACTGCGAATTGTACTGTGTACTGTGAATTTCTGTGTTTATGAATGCGTCAGTGAGGTTTAGTGAATGACGGCGTTCCTTAAGGAGATCCTTTATTAAACAGTCTGACTCCTTGGTAACCTGGCAAACGGGATAAAACACTTGTTTGACACACTGGAGGGTGAAGCCGTCTTCAGGGCTAGAACTTTACCCGTGGGCGTGTGCGAGTTATCGAGATGTGTGTGTGTGTGTATCTCCTTCTGTGTCTTGTGTCCCTGTGTGTGTTTTCGCTCGCTGTAGATGAACAGAAGCTCCTGAATGTTTCGGAGGTTGGGATAGACTTCGGTTGCCTCGGTGGAGATCAAACGCCTCTTAGTGGATCAAAGACATCGACTCCTCTCTCTGCGGAACGCGCAGCAACTCAGCAGAACTGCTTCTTCAATAGCGAAGGGCTTGTAGCTGTTGTTGTTGGGCAATTTGCGATCAGCTGTTTATTCAAAGTAATGTCCTTGGGTGTTTTGGCTGTACGGACAAGGCAGGTTGTCTCCCCTGCTCCCTGCGGTTCCTTGTCTGCGTGTGTGTGTGTGTGTGCGTGTGTGTATGCGTGTGTGTAGTAAACAGTAATCTCTTTCTGCAAATAACCAGCCCTGTTAGGTAAGCAGACAGGGCCAAGATCCATTTGCCACCAAGGAGCAAACCCAGGTGCGGCGTGTGCGACGCGTGTTTTATTTGCGTGTGTGCGATGCGATGTGTGTGTTTACCTGTGCGCGTGTGTGCGCGTGATGGGCGTGTGCTCACTTGTGCATGTGATGTTTGTGTTGACTTGCGTGTGGGATGTGTGCGTGTGTTTACTTGTGTGTGTGATGTGTGTTTACGTGTGTGCGTTTTTTTTTTTTTTTTTCAAACACGCAGTGCTCCTATAAACTAGTCTGCTGTGGTGTGTGTGTGTGTGTGTGTGTGTGTTGGCCTACACCAGTCTATGGTTGTCTGGGGTATTTGACTCCAGTTCCGGGCGGTGGTGGTTAATGCTTGTGGTCTGTGGTGGATTGTTGTCCTCGGTGCCTGTCCTCTAACAGTGTGTGTTTGTGTGTGTGTGTGTGTGTGTGTTTCTTCCTTTTAGAATGCGGGAGCGAGGTCCTTGTGTCTGTGGAGTCGGTGTGTGGGGTCTACTGCTGTCCCTCTGGCTGGCTTCACTCACCCATGCGCACAGGAGCCACACCGGTAGGTATACCTCTGGTTGTGTGTGTGAGTGATAAGGAGTGAGAAAGAGAGAGAGAGAGAGAGAGAGAGAGAGAGTGAGAGAGAGAGAGAGTGAGAGAGAGAGTGAGAGAGAGAGAGTGAGAGAGAGAAAGAGAGAGAGAGAGAGAGAGAGAGAGAGAGAGAGAGAGAGAGACAGACAGACAGACACTCAAAAAAAGAGAGAGGATTGATCATGTATTCATGCTTTGCTGTAAAAAGACAGATTGTTTTTTTCTTCCCCAGGATTGTTTCACCCAGTTGATGAGAATGAAAGGTGTGAGGATTGTGTGCATGGGGTCGTGACCCCAGGGACTAGGATGTTTGTGAATTCCTCCTCTGTATGGGTGTGTTGTACTGTATATGTCAACAGTTTGTATGTATGTGTGTGTGAGTGTGTGTGTGTGTGGCTGCGTGTGTTTAGCTCCTCGACTAAGCAAGGCTTGAGGGAAGAGACAGGGAGCTGTGACGACAGAGGGCAGCGAGCAGAGATCATTGCGTATTCGAGCCGCTCTCTTTCTCACTGAGACAACATGGCGACCTTGATAGCAGCACAACAGACGGTCAAATGGAAACAACATATCGAAAAGTACAAGTTTATAGTACTTGGTATCGAGTGGAAGGGATTTTCAGTTTAGCTAGGTGTGCTATTGTTAGATGTGCTATTCCATACAGCGGGTGACTTGGAATACCGAAGGCAATTTATTTGAACTATGTAGTTTAGATTCAAGCTCATCACTTATTGGATGAAGTGTACGCGTGTGTGCTTGCTCGCGTATGTGTGTGTGTGTGATGCAGTGCTCCTTTCTCAGGAGTGATTGATTGCAGGCTAAGGTGTAATCAGGGAGTTTTAGTGTTGTCCAAACCTGGCTCTGCGGAGAGGGGACACACAGACAGATAATCACACAATGCAACACACACTCCCATCCATAGGTCACCCCAAGGTGACAGCGTGTTAACGCGCGCACACTCTCACACACTCGCGCGGGTCACACGGACGCACACGCGTGCAGCTCACACACGAACGCGCGCGCGCAAACGCGCATGCAAATCGCACGTATTTTTCACACTGGCACAAATACACACTCACACACGCACTCACACATACGCACACGCACACACACACACACTCACACACGCACACACACACACACGCACCCACCCACCTACATACACGCACACACACTCTCACACACACACAAACATATTCCCTCTGTCTCTCTCTTTCTGGCCCGCATGTAGAAAAGCACTTAGTGTCTCACGTTAAGAGCTTTATAGACGCGAGGCAGTGATTGAAATCATTCAGTCCCTGCATTCCTAAAATGGGACCATTATTCATAATGACATCAGCAAAATGTCCTCCTCAGCTCTCCTCTCACCTATCCCAACACAGCACTCTACTGATGCGTGAGTGTGGTGAGTGTGTGTGGTGTGTGTGTGTGTGTGTGTGTATGTGTGTGTGTGTGTGTGTGTGTGTGTGTGAGTGTGAGTATGTGTATGTGTGAGTGTGAGTGTGTGTATGTGTGTGTGTGTGTGAGTGTGTGTATGTGTGTGTGTGTGTGTGTGTGAGTGTGAGTGTGTGTATGTGTGAGTGTGTGTTTGAGTCTGGGTGTGTGTGTGCATGTGTGCATATGTGTGTGGTGTGTGTGTGTGTGTGTGTTCATGCTGACGGCCTCAGATCCAGCTGCTGACCGGTCATCTGTGGAAGGGGAAAGCGTGAACACTGCATTCCTGGTTCCGTCCTGGCCTCTTATTGTAGAGATGATCAGGAACGTATCTGATAGAACGCCTCCCATAAGATAAATAAAATAAAAAAATCATTCAGCAGATGCTTTTATCCCAAGCGACTTACAGCAAGTACAGGGACAATCCCCCTAAGGCAAGTAGGGTCAAGTGCCTTGCCCAGGGACACAACATCACATATCCACAGCCGGGATTCAAACTCGCAACCTTCCATTTATGAGGCCAAAGCCTTAACCCGCTGAGCCACCTGACTCTCTGATGCCTCTCAACAAAGCGCTGTTCCTGATTAGATAGGAGAGCTTGTGTTTTCACCCTTTCTTTTTCTCACTCTCTACTTCTCTCTCTCCCACATTCGCATTTTCACATCATTTCTGTCTTGATTATCAGATTACTTTACGTGGCCTATACAAATACACTGTATCTATGCAACATACGATATACATACACACACAGGTATTGTAAGTATACGGTTTCTGCTCTCAATGGCTCATCCAGACTAAAAAAGACAAACATAAACCTGAAAAGGGGGGCCATTATTAGGAGCTAACATAACCCCCAACCAGACCCTCTCAGCAGCAGGGTGTGACTAACCCTCCGTGTGGGCGGGCAGGAGGGGTGTCTGGGTGTTTTCCCTGAAGGAGGAACAGCGATCTCTTCAGTTCTCTCGTCGGCACAGAGTCTACCAGCCTCGCTCCACCATCTCCCGGCTGCCTGCGCTCCTGAACGAGCGACCTTAACACACCTATCAGACTCATCGATCCGGCGGTCTATGGGGTGTGATACTGCTACATCTCAACTGATTACACCCCGCTATCAACTCACTAAGTAGCGATCTAGGGCTGTCTGGTTCTGGTTCGAACACACACGCAAACACACACTCGCGGGGGGCGCGTGCACGGGCGTACACACACACACGCACGCGGACGTACACAGAGAGGCACGTACACACGTACGCAGTGTGGTGTGTGGAGACAGGCTGTCTCCTCTGCTTAGCGCTCCAGATCTAGACAGCAGCTTTCGAAGCGGTTCTCTCCATACGGTAGGAGAACAATTCACAGCGAAAGAATTCCAAATGTGAAAATGTTTCATGCCAACGAACACCCAGAGCCCACCTGAAAACGTCATCGTTTCATTTCAATTT
>CM059292.1:4715000-4760000 GCA_030340665.1 Neosalanx taihuensis | reverse complement strand
TATTTCTCTTTACCTGCTCTCTCCTCTGTCTTCCTCTCTCTCTTTTTATTTCACAGCTATTAAAGCAGGGAATTTCAATCAAGCATGGCTTTCTGCAAGTGCAGGGAAAAGAAAATACCCAACTCTACTTAATACATCTATCCTTTCTTCTCCCCACCTCTTTTCTTCTCCAGCACTCAGCCTTGACTCTTTGTAGATGCAATTTAATTTTCAGCCGCTGAATTCAATAAAGTTATTTGCCTTGTGGTGTATACCTGTTTTTTTACTGGATTTTATTTTAAGGTATTCTCACCTTCCTCCCAGCCCCTGCCACGCATGTCATGAATACATTTAGTGAATAAAGGATAGGCGTGTTGGAGCAGGCCTCACATATCTGGGAGCCACAGTGACCCAGATTGTGTCTTTCCACTTCCCTCACGACACAAAAGATGCTCGCACTTCATCACGTCCAGCCACTAGGGGCGCTTGACGCCAGGTGTCCGTTAAACAAGACGCCAAACATCCCAATATTCTACTACATGTCTTGTTCTTTTCAACAGTTCATCCAGCGTTGAAAAAGAATCTTCCAGAATCCCGAAATTGTACTGTTGATTCCCGGCTGTGGCTACATGATGTTGTGTCTTTGGGCAAGCCACTTCACCCTGTTTGCCTCAGGGGGGAATATCCCAGTATTTACTGTAAGTCGTTCCGGATAAGAGCGTCTGCTAAATGACTGAACGTAACGCTGCTCTTCCCTTCAGCATCAGTGGTGTACTTTGGTTCATAAAGCCCTCCGGTTTACCCCAAATGGAGAGTGTAGTACTGAGACTTCCAGAGGCTGCCTGTGTCCCCCTGTGTTATATCCGCTTCCTGGTCTTTGATGGCTCAGTTCCGTGAGCGCAGTCCCACTCCTCCACCCAGGGTCTCCCAACAGGCATGCCCTTCTCTGGAACGCTGTGAATTATGGATAGAACATGCTTATCTCCTTCATAAAGGACAGCACGACATGACAGCATGACTCACGTTTGGAACGCACATTCTTCAAATGACCCTAAAAGGGAGTTTCTTTGAGGTCAGATAGTTGGAACTACGAATTTGCCTGTTGGTCTGTTGGCCACGCTTTCCTGGTTCCGACCATTGTGGTTGGAGCGCTCTACAACTGGGTGGAGTTCCATGGAATGTTCTAGAATCCCATACATGCAGTAATACGTGTGAAGTAATGAAATCTAACTTACTATTGAGTTTGTCCAAGGTTGCTTTACTGCATACGCTGTTTGATCTTACGGTTCATGCTGTTTGTTTATTTTGTGCCTGTGTGTATGTGAGGTATGTGTGTGAGGTGTGTGTGTGTGTATGTGAGAGGTGTGTGAGGTGTGTGTGTATGTGAGAGGTGTGTGTGTGTGGTATATGTGTGTGAGGTGTATGTGTGTGAGGTGTATGTGTGTGAGGTGTGTTTTCCAACGTGTGCATGAAATGTGTGTGTGTGAGGTGTGTGTGGGTTAGGTGTGTTTGAGAGAGGTGTGTGTGTGGGTGTGAGGTGAGTGTGTGAGGTGTGTGAGTGTGAGTTGTGTATTGAGTTGTGAGCTTCTGTATTTCAGTCATCTTTTAACTGAGCCGTTCTTTACTGATGTGCTGTGATCAATGCTGATAGAGCACAGGATGTGTGTGTGTGTGTGTGTGTGTATATGTGTGTGTGTGTGTGTGTGTATGTGTGTGTGTGAGGTGTGTGTGAAAGTGAAAGGGGGAAGGAGAGGAGATGTGCTGTGTCTGCAGATCTTTCAGCAACCAGTCTGCATTTATTCTCTCCTTTCTCAGTTTCTTTCAGAGTTTCTTTCTCCCTCACCATCTCTGTCTCCCTCCAAACCTCTGTATCTCATTCTCTCTCTCCCTCTCTCTTCCTCTCCGCATCCTTGCTTTAACTAAAACAGGAAATAGCTTTTCTCCACACACACACCCACACAAACCCACACACACATATGTTTTGGCAGGGCAACCTTCATCAGATTACTAGATGACTAGATTACCGCAGTGCTTGGAATCTGAAAGTTTGTTTTGGTGTTTGGGTGTCTGTGTGTGTGCAGACATGTGTGTGAGCCCTGCTTCTGACCCCTAACGCCAGCACTGAATCTACCATCACCGTAAACCTTCAATCCAGTTAGCGCAAGAACAGGTACACATAACCACTCTTTTTAACCGCTAACAAAGCCTGTTGGTCACATCTGGTCCATGTGACATCATCACCCCATGGTCACAGATGTGCTTAAATAGACTTTTCTTTTTAGTCTTTCAATAAAACGACCACAGCAATAACAGCAGTAATTTGACTGTCCAAATACTCTCACAGTGCTGATCCTAGCAGCGCACAGCTGTAAATACTCACAAATCACTCTAACCCCTACTGAGAGTTGTTTCTGAGGAGATTATTACAGCCTTGTTTTCCTTTAGGAGAGAGTTATTATACAAATACCACTACTACTAGGTTTGATATGGTAGTGTGTTAGTGGATGCTTGTCTGAGTGTGTTTCATTGGACTTGTGCGTGTGTGCGCGTAGTATTTCTGCGAGACTTTCTTTTCACAGGAAAGATAAGACACGACTTTAGACAGCAGTTACTATTTTCGTTTCAGTGTTTCCAACAATGGACACGAACGTCATTATAAGTATTGTGTTGTGAACAGATGGTGTTGTGATCAGCAGTCTTTTTTGAAGTGCGTGTTGAATACCAGTCTAGACTGAAGCCTAATGAAAGGTGTCTAGCCAGAAACCCAGTCCAACTGCCTGGTATGATGTGGGTTTCCATTGTGCTGGAGTCTTTTGGATTACCTGGGCTCTCCCACACAGGAGACGGAGAGAGACGGTTCAGTTTCTCCTGCCTCTCCTCTTCCTTATCTCTCCTCACCTCCTCTCCTCCCTTGCTTCCTTCCTTCCTCTTTCTCCCCCTCCTCTCCCATCTTCTTCTCTCCTCTCCTCCTCAATAAATAAATACTCATTTAGCAGACGCTTTTATCCAAAGCGACTTACAGTAAGTACAGGGACATTTTCCCTGAGGCAAGTAGGGTGAAGTGCCTTGCCCAAGAATGCGACATCACATAGTCACAGCCAAGGTTCGAACTCACAACCTTCCTCTCATGAGGCCAACGCCGTGACCCACTGAGCCATCTGACTCTCCTCTTCACCTCTCTTCTCTCATCCTCTCCTCCTCTTCCTCTCCCCTCTGCCTCCCAGCGCAGAGCGTCACACTCATCATACTCTTCCAACCTCCTTGCCCTTCTCTCCTTTCCTCCTCAGCCTCCTCACATCTCTTCAGCTCTTCTTCTGCTTCGCAGCCTCAGAATCGCCACTACATCCTTTCCCGTAATAATGGAAGGAAGACGAGGAGAGGGATGATGTGACGGGTCTGGTTTTACTCAGTAAAACAATGCTTCTCTTTGGAAAATACAGTCAGATACAAGCTAGTGTTCGGGATCCTATAACAGAACTTGTTGGACAAGCATTTATGTGGTTTGTCTAGGCTTTTTTTGTTCGTTGTCTGTGCTACTGGTGTGTGTGTGTGTGTGTGTGTGCTTAGGGACTATCAGTCTCTTGCCTATCAGAGCATTGGCTAAGGTGAGTGATAGCACGCTATCTATCAGCATCACTTGGGTGACAGCTCAACAACAGAGCTACATTAACACTAACCCTGGCCCTGCTCAAGGATATATCACACACACACACACACACAAACACAAACCATCGCCTGTTAAAGTGAAATACACCCAGGTTGAGGTTTTACGAGAGTGCATCCTCATTCCTGTGATGGGGGCAGAATTCAGACGAATCAAGTTCTCAGCAGCTCATCACCGGACTGTATATCTCTCCTCTCCTTCCGTCTCCCAATCCTCCGCTCCTCTTCTCCTCCAGCCCTCCCCTCCCCTCACTTTCCTCTCCTTCTTTCCTTTTCTGTACCCCTTTCCTCACTTTTCTTCTCCTCTCCGCACCCCTCCTCCTCCTCCTCCTCCTCCTCCCAGAATACTGAGTGACAGGAAGGAGATTGAGGGAGGAGGCGTTGGAATGAGTTCCATCATAGTGCCTTCGTCTCGGAGGGGTGTTCTGTGGGGGCTGTGGCCTGGCAAGAAAATAGGGAGAAGGAAAGAGAGAGCGAGATAGAGAGAGAAGAAAAGAGAGAGAGAGAGAGAGAGAGAAGGGATAAAGAAGAAGGGAGAGACCGAAGAGGGAGGAAGAAGAAGCGATAGCAAGACAGCCACCCTCTTCCTACCACTCTGCTCGCACCGAAGAATGGGGGAGGGGGGGGGGGGTGGGGGTCGGGGGAGGAGGCTGGGGGGGGTGGGGGTCGGGGGAGGAGGCTGGGGGGGGGGGGGTGGGGGGGGGGGGCGGAAATGGCCTACGACAGCGGCGTATGTGAATGAGAAGGTGCGACGTTCAAAACATGCTTGTCACATAAACTACTTTTGCCCTATTCATGGCGCCCTAATATCCCACAGTATGAATGGGTCAAGGTGGCTGCTGGGAAAAGTAGTTCCGTCGGCAAGTCTTCTGAGCTCATATGGTGTTTGGATCATGAGGACCCAGACAAACCGCCCATGCTTCACGCGGTGCGGAGGTGTGTGAGAACGCGCACGCCTGGGCCTTGGAACAGACACGCTCAGCAGCGCGCGACGGGTCGGGAAGCAGGACTGGTAGATCTATGGAGCGTGTATGTTGTGTGCGTGTGTGTGTGTGTGTGCGTCTCCGTGTTTGTGTGTGTGATGTCTGCGCGGAGCCTATGGCACTTACAGAGATTGTTCAAATTGAAAACCATTATCCATAAACGCTTCCAGTGCAAGTGAATGGCAACAATGGAGGAACACACACACTCACGCACGCACACAGCTACACACACACACACACACACACACACACACACACACACACACACACACACACTTCCAGGCAGCGTTTTGTGCGCAGACATGATCACTGAGCTGCAGAAAACAGATTATAGAGCAGAACATAATAAGGTGTGGGGCGCGCGTACCCCCCGCTCACGCACGTGCACTTACACGCGCCCGCGACGGATCGACCAATGAGATCTCCAGGTTGGGAGTTGCTGTGTGTTTACATCACACCTTCATACAGTTTCTATGCTGCAGCAGAGAGGAGTAGTTAACTATTAGGTAGCGACTGGTAACGTGCAGGGAACCGTTCCAAGGAGTTAGCAGCAAAATAGCATGTATGCTATATACCCATGCTATGTAGCCATGCTATGTAGCCATGCTATGTACACATGATATGTGCCCATGCTATATACCCATGCTATGTAGCCATGCTATGTGCTCATGCTATGTACCCATGCTATGTGCCCATGCTATGTATCCATGCTATGTACCCATGCTATGTAACCATGCTATGTAGCCATGCTATGTACCCATGATATGTGCCCATGCTATGTACCCATGCTATGTACCCATGCTATGTAGCCATGCTATGTACTCATGATATGTGCCCATGCTATGTACCCATGCTATGCTATGTACCCATGCTATGTAACCATGCTATGTACCCATGCTAGGTAACCATGCTATGTAGCCATGCTATCTAGCCATGCTATGAAGCCATGCTATGTAGCCATGCTATGTGCCCATGCTATGTGCCCATGCTGTGTAGACATGCTATGTGCCCACGCTATGTAACCATGCTATGTGCCCATATCATATGAAAGTAGCTTCCCACAGGGTTACGATAGGCCATTTCCTCTGTGACAACTAGAACACACACACACACGCCAGACACACACCCACACAGTTATGCACACTTACACAGACATTTCCTCTAGCTCACCACAGCGCTGACAGCCTGTCTTTCTGTCTGTCTGTCATTTTCAGACAGACCATCATCCTCTTTAAGGGGGTTAACAGCTACTGCTGGGCTGAGTGGCAGGGTAACAAGTCCCCGTCATTCAGGACCAGGGGGGGAAGGGGATGAGGGAGGGAGGAAGTCGAAAGGGAGCGAAGGAGAGAGGGAGTGAGACAAAGACCATGAGAGACAGACCCCGAGACAGAGGTGGATAGGAAACAGGAGGAGATTGAAAACAAGAAAGAAGAAAAATCCTCTGATCTCAGGCCTGTGATTGAGGATAATGACTCGTCATCCCCCACTGAGCTGGCTGTGCTTAAAGTGAAAGGCAAACTTGAAGAGAGGAAAAGAGGGGTTGAGAAGATGGGCTGTAATGTGTGAAATTATATAAGAACAGAGTGAGTAAAAGTGGACAAAGTGGGTGGGGAGGAGAGGAGGAAGGAAGAAAGAGGAGGGGAAGGGCGGAGATGGAGAAGAGAGGAGATAAAATGAGGGGAAACGAGGAGAGAAGAAGGGAAATAGAGGAGAGGATCATGGGAACGTTTGCACCAGAGCTGGCTCACACAGTAGGGGGGGACTAAATGCTTTCTTACGCATGCCGCCATCGCGCTTCACACTGTCTGCGTATGAATGTATGCCAGTGTGTGTGTGTGTGTGTGTGCGCGTGAGGGCGGGAATGAGGCCTAATTGAATTGCAGTAATCCGTGTTCATTGCCCTCCACTTAGAGTGAGCCTTACTCTGGGTGGTGAAAGGGAGAGAGCTTCTCAACAGTCTCACGGATGCCTTCATTTGGATGCAGAACTTCCGAGTACACATGCACACACACACACTCACTGTACACTCACAAACACACACCATTTACATATCCCGATACGCTCCAGTGATGCCTAACCTGGCGGTAATCCCTAAACACACACACACACATGTGAAGAACTCATTTAGCGCGTGGCATAGACCTCACAATAGCCATTTAGTGTCAACTATCACCCGCAAACACTTAGTATTAATATATGGCATCAAACGTCAGTGAACATGTGTGGACGTGGCTCTCTGAAGACTGTTAGCCCCAGGGCTCAGCTCCACTGCCTAATACTGAGACAATTACCTCAGGTGCTAGAATTTACACCGGGGAGGGGGGGGGGGGCGGTGAGAGAGAGAGATGTAGAGAGAGAGAAAGAGAGAGAGATTCAGAGAGAGAGAGAGGGGGGGTAGATGGAGAAAGAGAGAGGGTAGATGGAGAGGGAAAGAGAGAGACAGACAGACAGAGAGAGAGTGAAAGAAAGAGAGAGATACGTTGGAGAATAGAGCGGTTTGAATGGGCCTCAGTTGAGATATTAATTGAACCGAGAACTGTCGATTGTTCTTTTGTACTTTTCTCATTAACTGAGCAAATGAGTAACTCTTTCAAATCTCTGTTTGTCAAACATATTCATACGTGCCTTTCAAAAAGCTTCTCTTCTCACTTTTAAATATCCTTTCAAACTGGGAGCGCAGTCCTTGTTTCTCTGTTTCATTTTCTTTGCCATGTGTTGGGTCTCTATGGCTCTTTGGGCACAACCTTTCATAATGGGCATTTGAGAAGGTTCCAGAAACTACGTGATAATATCTCCGAACATCTTCCAGAGTCCTAGATTTGATCTTTACGGCAGTGGAGTGGATGAAGGCACACACAATCTCACACCCAATCTCACACACATGCTGACAAACACACACACACACACCAACATAAACTCAAACGCACACTCAATCATCCAATTTCGCTTTGTCCTTGATTGCATTGTGTCGACTGGCGATGAAAGGCCCACATGAAAGTGTTGCGTTGATCTTACAGGTCTTCACATGTAGAAAGTGTGTGTGCGGTTCAAACACGCCTGTCCCCCGGTGCGTGTCGCTCTGCGGAGGACACCGCTCTGCAGACGGGTCATGTGGAATTAGCAAAGCTGGATCACAGACGTTCAGACTCCGTGTGAAGTTTTTAGCGGACGCTTATGCCGTTTAAGAAGTCTGACAATGCCACAGCTTCCAGCTCAGAAGCGAGAATGAAAGGTCCCCCCCCCCCCCGACGAACGAGAGAGCGCCCCAAAATCGCCGTGCTATAAATGGACTGTGTGTGTGTTCCCTAAATTGATGACGGGGCGAGCGCGATGGTGAGTGTAACCACTCTCTCTCTCTCTCTCCATCTCCACCCCCCCCCTTCCCCACAGTCCATGTCAAGGCGGGGACGTGTGAGGTCATAGCGGCGCACCGCTGCTGCAACAAGAACAAGATCGAGGAACGCTCCCAGACCGTCAAGTGTTCCTGCTTCCCGGGCCAGGTCGCCGGGACAACCAGAGCCATGCCCTCCTGCGTGGACGGTAGGCGTGTGTGCGTGAGCGTGTACGCGTGTGTGTCTGCGTGTGCGCGTGCAGCCATCTCCTGAAGGCTCGGTCCTTCCAGAATCCGATCCGGTAAGTCCTCGAACGGAACGCTTTTTCGAAGCTGTGACATCCTGCAGCTGTGAACGAGAGGAGAAGGCCTGCGCTCTCCTCACAGAAGCCCGAGTCTCACTTACATTAACATGTATTCGTTTAGCTTTTATCCAAAGCCACTTCCAAGAGAGAGCTTTACAAAAGAGCATCGGTCACTGAGCATAGCAACTTGATAGACATACAAACATAGGCTTCCTGCTCCGTGTTATGTAATAGTCACTTTGAGTGCCTCCAAAAAATTATGTGCACAATGTATTTGTAATGGGTGTGGATGTATGGATTATTCATTTTCTTTTAGCATATTTAGTATTTATTTGTTTTTAGTATATGTTTAATCATATTTATTTTAGTACATTTTAATGTCTCAGGTATGTTTATTGTAGTTATTTGAACACTTATTAGTTATTTTAGCTGTATTGTACCTAAGACAATGACAATGACAATAATTATGACAATAATAATGACAATAATGACAATGACAATATTCTTCTACCACCCTGCCATCTTTTTTTCTGCTCAATGTTCATTTCCCTCTCCTTGTGTGTCCCCCCCCCCCAACCCCCCCCCCCCCCTTTTTCCCCGCAGCCTCCATTGTGGTGCAGAAGTGGTGGTGTCAGATGGAACCGTGCATGGAGGGCGAGGAGTGTAAGGTTCTCCCCGACCTCACCGGGTGGAGCTGCAGCACGGGGAACAAAGTCAAGACCACCAAGGTGGGGGCGCGTCGCACGCGTGCGCGTCCGCACGCTCCCTCCCTCTCCGCGTGTCGGAGTTCTGCTGCTGTCCAACTTGCTCTCGCTTGCCGTCGCTCGACGCGCAGTCGTGCGCGTCCTCACACAGGCGCACACGCACTGGCACGCCCATTCAGCGTGCACGCTGACACACGTGCGCAGAGGCCCACCGCTGTGCGTGTGACCCACTTCCCTTCTGTCTCCGTCTCTCTCTCTCTCTCTATCTCTCTCTGTGTTTCTTTGAGTTTTCTATCTCTCCCTCCCTCCTTCTCTCGCTCTCTCTGTTTCTCTCTCTCACTCTCTCCCTCCGCTCTTTCTGGTTCTCCCTCCTCCCTCCCTCTTTCCCTCCCTCTCTCTCTCTCTGTTTCTCTCTCTCTCACAGCCTACCAGCCCTCCTCTCTAACGTCTCCCTCTCTTTTCCCTTCTTTTCCCCTCCTTTGCCCCCCCGCCACCTCCACCCACCTCTCGCTTCCTCCCCCCCCCGACCTCGCCCTCGCTCCTTCTCTCCCTCCCGTTCCCTTCCTCTCTCCGTCTCTCCTCTTCGTCCTCCTCCTGCCCATCTTGGCTCAGACATCAAGACTTCTGGGTGGCATAACCAGGAAGCCAGGCAGAGCAGAAACAACTCAAAGAACACAAACACTGCAGCATCAACCCTGCAGCCTTCCTGCCTGCCCGCTCACACACACACACACACACACGAAAAGATCTGTTACCCACACCAACAGTAACAGTAATTGGTGTACACTGTTTTCATGCCCTGCTGCCCGTGTATGTGTGTGTGTGTGTGTGTGTGTGTGTGGGATCGTGTCTCTAGCTGTCAGAGGTATTCTTTCTTTGTGTGCGTGTGTGTGTGTTGGCCCTTTTTTTGGGCTACTTTACGTCCCTCCTTGACCCTTGACCTGAGCATGCCTGCAGCTGTCGTTCATAGCGACGTGTGTGTGCCTTTCTCGACAGAGGATCTCTGTCTGCTTCTCTCTCCCTCCCGCACCTCTCGCCCTCTTCTCTTCCTCTCTCTCTCTCTCTCTCTCTCTCTCTCTCTCTCTCTGGCTGCATAATTTAAGGCCAGGTTCTTCCCTTTGTTTTCAAGGTTAATTATTTATGAAGGGCCTGGACTAGAGCTGGAGAGCCATGTTTTCTATTGCTCACACATACACGAATGCACACACGCACACACACACACACAGTTGCACATACAGTTCAATGTACACGCATCAGACATGTACATAACCTGTCAAACCGACTGAGAAACGGACATGCATACACACGTGGAGTAGACTGTGGACGCAATGCAACACAAACACATCACGCGCACACACACACAGCAGACAGAAACCATGCAGACATCATAACAACACATGGCCACGCACAACACACACACGCACAACACACGGGGGGGGGGCACAACGTCACACGCACTGGGCTAATCTGGTATTCTTCTCTCTCGCAGAGAGGTTGCAACGCTACACCTCCGCCCTTCACCTTTCTATCTCCCCATCCCTCCGTTCCTCCACCCTTCTTCTTCCATCCTCTCTTCTCACAGTGCTCATGCCCAATTAAAGTTTGATCAGACTGGTCTGGAATGCTAAGAGGGCTATCTGATCCAAGGAGAGAGAGGGAGAGACAGAAAGAGAGAGAGAGATGGAGAGAGAGAGACAGAAAGAGAGAGAGAGACAGAAAGAGAGAGATGGAGAGAGAGAGACAGAAAGAGAGAGAGAGACAGAAAGAGAGAGAGAGACAGAGGTGGAGACAGAGAGAGAGAAGACAGGCACTGGGACAGAGGAAGAAAGACGGAGAGTGAAAGACCATTTGTAAATACAGATCAGGAACTGATAATGATGTGTGGTATTTTCCTGGACCAGGTTCTGGTCAGAGGTCAAGTGAGAGAGCCTGGAAAGAGAGAGAACGACAGGAGAGAGATAAAGACAAACCATTAGAGAGAGAGAGAGAGAGAGAGAGAGAAAGACAGAGATAAAGAGGGAGACGGAGCAGGAGAAGAGATGGCAAGATAAAAGGTGAAAAGATGACGTTAGACAGGCAAATGCAAGAATGCACGTATGCCAATAAAAAGGAAAAAATAAAATAAATACAGGATGACAAAGAGCAACCTCTCCTACTGTCGTTCATAAAGATTATTAGTTCTCATCTTGAAAACGTTCCGTTTCAGGTTAATCGTTCATCGTTCTCATACCTGATTCCCTTTGAGTCGGAAAAAGAACCTGCTTCAGCCAGGCAACATTTTATTATCGACTCTGCCGTTCGGCTTTGAGGAGAACACAAATATTTGCTGTCTATTGTATCCCGGTCTTTGAGTGATGACAAGTGTGTATGTACACGAGTGTCTGTCCTGGCGTCACGATAATGAAATGGGTTTTTTATTTTTCCTTTGGTGCCGTGGTCTGAGGTCAAGATACGCTGGTGTCTGGATCAATAGCATCGAGCGCTCTCTTATAGTCCCATTAAGGCCAGCTCGTAAATTGAAATTGACGATGGAGTGAGGGAGAAAGACGAAGAGGCAGGGAGGAGAGGAAGAGCGGGACGGAAAGAGAGGACGGATAAGAGGTGGGGAGAGAGGAGGGAGGAGAGAGAGAGGAGACACTTGAGAGGAAGAGCTCGTGGAGGTTGGATTTACAAAAAGCCCAGAGTGAATTTGAGAGAGAGAGAGAGAGAGAGAGAGAGGGAGAGAGAGAGAGAGAGAGAGAGAGAGAGAGAGAGAGAGAGGAAGAGAGAGAGAGAGAGAGAGAGAGAGAGAGAGAGAGAGGGAGAGAGAGAGAGAGGGAGTGAAACACGACGGGGGGAAATGGGATGGTTGGCTTCGAGAACGGCAAGCAAACGGAGGGCAGAGCTCGGTCTCCTCCGCTGGAAATGAATATGGAGAAAGGGAGGAGGGTCGGGTGGAGCCGGGGGGGGGGGGGAAGAGAGGCCGAGTTTGTTAAAGGGGGATGGGAAGGGGGATGGGAGCGAGGCGACCCAGAGCGAGGCGACCCAGAGCCCGCTGGGAGCAGAGCGGCGTCGCAAAAAGTCGCTGTATAACGCCGAAGCGCAGACAAACACAAAGGCGAGGCAGAATCCCGTATCGCGCGCGAACAAAGCGGCCGCTTGTTTACGTCCAATGATTGGATGTGGCAGACGGAGCCGTGTTCCCCCCCCCCGGCGCGTGTCCGCAGACCGTCTCCGCTGAAGCTGTGGAGCAGAGGTGTGCGAGAGCGGGTTGGGGGGTTGGGGGGGGGGGGCAGGCCTCAGCACTGCCTTTTTGATGTTGATTGTTTTAATGGTTAAGGTTTGTTTGTTTTTGTAGGGGGGGGGGGGGGGGGGGTCGGTGGGTGGAGAAAAAGCTCCTCTTCGCTCGAGGCTTTAGATTTGACCATTTGCACAGCGTCAAACTCGCGGCCACGCTGTGCCTCTCCGTCGACCTAGAGCCGGGACACGGGCGCGCGTGTTTGTTTGTTGTTGGCGTGCCCACGAACACGCAAAAGCTGACTTTTGACGATGAAGGCAAAGCCAGGGTCACCGGCGGGGTCTCCAAACACCATGAAGGCCCCCCCGTAGAGAAGCTCGGCTGGCGAACACGAGCAGACACCTGGCGCGACCTCGCTGAACGGGTGACGGAGAGGGTAGATGCTCACCAGGGGCACGGAACGTGGTGCCGTGACAAAGGGACGAACCGCCCGCAGGCGTTCGAATGCGGCGCGACCAGCCCGACCGAAGGGAAATCTAAACAGGCGTGACGATGGACACCCGAGGGTGGAGACCTCGCCGCCCACGGCGTTAGCCTAACGCGCTGGCGCCGAGTCCTCTTCTTTTGATCGGGCGCTGTGGTAAATGCCAAGAGACGGCGAGATCAGGCACAGGCTTGGACGCCCCTGAGCCCTCGGGTATAGCGGGCACGGAGGGAAGGGGGTCCTGCTGGCGGGTGGTCCTCGGGACCAGCTTGGGTCCACTCCAGGTGACGCCTGTCCCTTGCAGCTAACACCTGGAGCCCAATTCTGCCTTGGCCCAGGACACCAGCTGGCTCTCTGGCGCTGTCCACGGGGGGATGTGAAAGGAGAGAGGGGGGGAGAGATGGCTTCAGGGGAGGATGGAGTGCGGATTCAGAATACTTTATTAATCCCAGAGGGGAAACTCTTTAGCAACAACGGCACAGTCTCGTCAAAGCACACAGGGGTAAGGATGTGGAGGTAAAAGAGTAGAAGTGTGCACACAGGGATAAAGGAATGGGGGTAATATAAGTAAGTAAACGCACACAAGGGGTAAAGGCTGGGAGTAAAATAAGAGTGCTGGGATACAATAGATATGGATCTTGAATTGTGAAGTAATGGAACCAAGCACTGAGTGATATGGTCATTTTAACGTGCACCAGCGCTGTTTCGCGAACAGGAAAACGGCATCACCGAGCGAGCGAGCAGTAGATAAAGGAGCGAGCGAGCGAGGGGATGGACGGATGGAGGGGCGTGCGTGATTGGAGCACTCGTCTGGACAAAAGAGACTAAATGATGTGGCTCGCGGCCAGGCGCTGAAAGCAAGGCGGCGGCGGGCCGGCTGCCATGATTCAAGCTGCGTCTTGTTTTGTTCTCTCGCACCAGAGGAAGGAATCCTGCTGCAGATTGTAGGGCCACCCCATTTTCCCTGCACCATGCTGAGAGCTTGCTAGAGCTTGCTGAGTAACACCATCTCATATTATCCTACCATCACTTCATCGTGCCATGTTGGTCGTGTTGACACTCGTAGATGTATTGCTAGCCGAGTTGCTGAGCAGTTCCCCCTGTCTATACTGTAAAGGAACAGTATAGGTCAGGGGTGGGCAATTACGGTCCTCGATGGCCGCTGTCCTGAAGGTTTTAGATGTTTCCCTGCTTCAGCACACCTGATTCTAATGAATGGTCATTATGAAGCTTAATAACACAGAGCTTAATAACAGAGCTTAGTAACAACCCGTTCATTTGAATCAGGTGTGCTAGACCAGGGAAACATCTAAAACCTTCAGGACAGCGGCCCTCGAGGACCGGATTTGCCCACCACTGGTATAGGTAGTATATGTACAGGAACCACTCACTTAACCGCGTACTTGACTTACTTATTTTTTTATTCAATTATTTTTTATACGGTACTATATCATGCCCCCCTTATTGTTATTGTCATTATTACCCTGCAACTCAGTGTACTGTACTTTACCCTGCTGCTGTTGTGAACTGCAATTTCCCCCCCTGGGGGACAAATAAAGGTTTATCTTATCTTGTCTTAAGTCCTGCCCATGTCCTAACCCCCCTGTCTTGTTTCTCAGGTGACCCGATAGTCCTGCCCATCCCTGGTGGGAGAAGGACAGGGGGAGGAGTCAGAGGAGAGGGGGGTGGAGCTATGTGCAGCACAAAGGACCTATCAGAAGAAAGGATATGCGTTGATCCGGAGTTCATTTGGAATAAACCTACGGTGGCTACACTGCAACGACTCTGACCAGAGAGCTGTGTACCTGCCATTAACACTACAGGACCCACAATCCTTTACTTCACAGGACTACAGAACCCACTAACCTTTGGATAAGAGAAAGACGTAACCCTTGTAACATTGGGATCGGAAGACTACACAACCCAGCAAACCCCTTGGGATTAAAGGACTACAATCCCACCCTACCTGTACCTTTGTCAACTGGTTATTTGTGTTCAATATACGTATTGGATTTTGGATTAGAGTTTCTCTTCATCTTGCATTCATTATACAGTAGCCACAGCAAACAGGAGGAAGGTGGAAAGAGCCGCAACCAAAGATGGCTGCCAAAATATGTCCCTCAGACCTCCGGTATAACATGACCTGAAGTTGCTGGCTTGGCTCCCTGTGTTCTTGAAAATATTTCACCTGGTGTATCTTACAGCTTACTAAAAATGTTTTGGACAGAATATGACCCTCCTACTACTTTTTAGAACAATAATACAACGTAAAATGGCTGCCATTTCGTCAATTGACCCCCCAGTAGCTGATTTAGGTGTTGTTTTAATGGACACATTTCTGAGGGGAGATGTCAAAGAATACGAATTAATGAAGCTGAAGAAAATGAATACCAAGTAGATGTTGCGGTATATTAAAACATGTAAACGTGTAAAAAAAACAAACAACAACCTGGTACACAAAACCCGTTAAGCTGCAGTAAATTGAAGCTCCTATGGTTTTAATATCTGTGTTTTTCAAAGCCTGTTAACTGCTATTGCGTAAACGTGTCCGTATTATATGAAATGAATAAAAACAATTTCAAAAGAAAGTCGGGTATACAAGAATACAACACAGTTCCTTCACATGAATATTTGTGTCTTTACAAATGTACATCTCGTCTATAAATGTCTCTTCAGCATATGATTCTTCAACTGTTAATATTCCTCCTACGATTGCTCATCTCATTCCAAAAGAGCGTTTGGCTTCAGATCAGCCTCTAAGGCAAAGTTAAGAACAGTCAACTGAATGATTACTGGATCAAATCATGTTTGGCCAGAACATTCCACACAGAAGAAGCTCGAAAGGTGTGCGTTTGTTTGACATTATTGAACTTCTCCTGACACTTGACCTTATTGTGAGAGAGCGATAGAGATACGTAGAGATGGGAGAGGAGGGAGAGTCCCTCTGAAAGGTTACGTCACGTTAATATGGCTCCCTTGTCAGAACCATCCGGTGAAACTGCTTCAGCCTGGACCAGACTTCACTCTTCAGACCACAGAGGCTTCACACATGTTGCTGCCAGCAAACCTTGAGACCAAACACCAAACCAAACACCAAGCCTTGAGAATGGGCGCAACTAAACAAGGGACTTGAACAGTGGCTATATTTGATCTGTTTTATTCCACTGTACCCTGCGTTTCCTGTACGGCACCCATCCCGCTCACTTACGCTTCGAGCTTCCCATTCTGACAGGAGACTAGAAAACTCCACATCTTCATTGCCCAGGGGATTTCCTGGCCTGTCACTCCAGTCATATACAGTTAGATGTAGATTCTTTTGATTTTTGGGATGGTTTAAATATAGAGCCATATGGAGATATGGAGGGAAGGGGGGGGGGTCGGGGAGGGAAGGGGGGAGTGAAACAGCACGGATGAAAGAAGCACAGGAAATCAAGCTTGTCAACTTGTCCAAGGACGGAGCACAGACAACCGAGGGGGGGGGGGGGGGAAATGCTGCTGTTGATCTTCTCCCTCCCTTTCTATCTCTCTCTTTCTAACTCTCACTTTCACCCTCTCTTTCTCTCCCTCTCTTTCTTTCGCTCTCTCTTCCGCTCTCTGTCTTTTTCCCTTTTTCTCTCTTTCTCTCTCTGTCTTTCTCCCTCTTTCTCTCTGTCTTTCTCCCTCTTTCTCTCTCTGTCTTTCTCCCTCTTTCCCTCTCTGTCTTTCTCCCTCTTTCTCTGTTTCTGTCGTACCGTTTACCTTGCCTTGGAGGGAGACATCAACATGGAAACGAACAATACAGAAGAGGAGCGTTGCGTTCTGCCAGGTTATGAGGCCCGGGCCGCCCGTCTGTCCTCCACGCACCCTCTGGCTTTTAAGATAAGCATCAGCTCACACACACCTGCAGACGCACACTACAGTCACAGACACGCTCACACACACCCGCAGACGCACACTGCAGTCACAGACACGCTCACACACACCCGCAGACGCACACTCCAGTCACAGACACGCTCACACACACCCGCAGACGCACACTGCAGTCACAGACATGCTCACACACACCCGCAGACGCGCACTGCAGTCACAGACACGCTCACACACACCCGCAGATGCGCACTGCAGTCACAGACACGCTCTCACAGACGCACAATCACAGACGCACCGTCCTAGACAGACTCTCAGACGCGCTTGCCCACGTGTGTCGTGCTGCATGCGTTCAAAATGCCTTTCTCTTAAAACTCTTTTTCTGATTTGGCTAATCTCCCGGCGTATCCCCACTTGGGGGCTGAGGCCTTTCACTGAGCTGTGTGTGTGTGTGTATGTGCGCGTGTGCGTACGTGTGTGTGTGTGTTTGTATATGTGTGTGTGTGTTTGTGTGTGTGTGTGTGTGTATGCTCAGTGGCCTGGGCTCCCTGAGCCTCAGCGCACCATTAGTGCATGTCATTAAAAGATTACAGAAATAAACCCACCAACGGATTCATCGACACAAACGTGAGGAAAACGCGGAAAGAAGGGGAAAACGGAGAGAAAAACACGGGCGGCGGTGTGTGCGTACGCGTGTGCGGGCGCAAGGCCGTTCGGCGCCGTCTGATCGCCCATCGGATCCGTATCAACACTCGGAGCGTCCCCTGGTCCTGAACCGAATAATCTAGGCCAGGGGTGTCAAACTCCAGTCCTCGAGGGCCGCTCTCCTGAAGGCTTTAGATGTTTCCCTGCTCCAGCACACCTGATTCTAATGAAGGGTCGTTATCAAGCTCTGTGGACGTGTGCTGGAGCAGGGAAACATCTAAAACCTTCAGGAGAGCGGCCCTCGAGGACTGGATCTTGACACCTGTGATCTAGGCCCATCTTTGGACGCCCTCCCGCTGGTACGAGCACAACCAGCCTGGCCGTGCGTCACACGACAGCAGGCATCAGGTGAGCCTCCCCCTGGCCTTCTCAGACGCTGCGGTCCTCGGAGGGAGCTGCGATCCCGCCATCTGCGGCTGCCCTCTGAAGGCGTCCTGAGAGGAGGCCGAGGTCAGATCTGGCCACCGTTCAGCTGAGCCGACCAGGGCGGGTGCGCTGCTCGCGACAGATGCCGCAGCAGATGCTGGTGGAAGTGTTAATCCTGACGGGGGGGGGGGGGGGGGGGGATGCTAACAGTTATGCTAACGCTAACGGGAGGGGGTTGTGGTGGGGGGGGGGGGGGGGGGCGGCGCTGGCGTGACGCCTTAGCCTGGATGCTGATAACGTGCCAGGGCAGGGGGGGATGGGTTAACACGGGCACCAACCGGAGAACAGGGCAGCGGGCTGGTAGAAAGACGGTTCTCACAGCACCACTACTGTGGCCCCCACCATGCGCTGGTAGGGCACCAAGTGATAGGGGGTGGGGGGGGGGGGGGGGGGGCACTGGTTCAGGCTACGGTTTGGTTTGATGACGCTGAATGAATCTTCAAGAGTTCGACGTACCCACGCACGCAAACACACACTTACACGCATGCACGCACGACAAACCTACAAGGACAAAGTGATGCGTAAAGGAGGACAAAAGGAGGAAGAGAAACGCTGTTTCCATAGTTGTGGACGCGCAAAACTGGTGTGCAGTGATGACTGGTGAGAGAGAGTGAAGGAGAATGAGAAGCGGAGCGAGGGAGCCAGAGAGACATAAGGGGAGCGAGACCAAGGGAGAGAGGGAGGGGGAGATGGAGAGAGAGCGGCGGGAAAGAGGATCACACCAGGTTAGAGTTGAGTTCGGCGCAAGACACGTTGTTCACTTTGACTGAATAGGCAAGTGTTGAAAAGAGAAGAGAGCGTGTGTGTGTGTGTGTGTGTGTGTCCCCGTTGATGATTTGTATAGACGGCTGCTGCGTTCTCTTGCGCGTGCGAGAGAAAGGAATGAGAGAGTGTGTGGGACTGATAAGCGCCTCCGCCTGAGTGGGTCCTTTACAGTGCAGTCCCAACCTGCCACTCTGCTCGCACACACACACCTACTGATAACTCCCATCCCCGTACACACACACACACACACACACAGATAACCCCCAACCCTAGCTCACTAAATCACTCATGTCAATGTGTGTTTTTGTTCCCCATTGTGAGGGAAAATGGTGTGTTTTCCTCCCAGTATTCCACTGGTGACTCATACAGACACACGAACCTAGAAGCTGCCAAGTGCTAAATAATGTGAGGGCTTGTGTGGAGGCTTGTGGAAGAAAAGGATAAGTGTGTTTGTCATCTCTTTGGTGGCGTAGCCGCGATGTGATATCACGACTGACACGGCATGCCCTATATGTCTACACACACACACACACACACACACACACACACACACACTGCGCTGTGCATTTCTTCTCATCTCCCTCCTCCAGTTGAATTCCCATAGACAGACATTAGACTGTTCAGTGAGATGAGTCCTGGTGGGCACAGCCTGTCTATCTGCTCTGTGTACATGCCTGTCTATCTGCTCTGTGTACATGCCTGTCTATCTGCTCTGTGTACATGCCTGTCTATCTGCTCTGTGTACATGCCTGTCTATCTGCTCTGTGTACATGCCTGTCTATCTGCTTTGTGTGTACCGGCCTGTCTATCTGCTCTGTGTGTACAGGACTGTCTATCTGCTCTGTGTACAGGCCTGTCTATCTGTTCTATGTGTACAGGCCTGTCTATCTGCTCTGTGTACAGGCCTGTCTAGCTGTTTTGTGTGTACAGGCCTGTCTATCTGTTTTGTGTGTACAGGCCTGTCTATCTGCTCTAAGTACAGGCCTGTCTATCTGCTCTGTGTATACATGCCTGTATATCTGCTCTGTGTGTACATGCCTGTCTATCTGCTCTGTGTACAGGCCTGTCTATCTGCTTTATGTGTACAGGCCTGTCTATCTGCTCTGTGTATACATGCCTGTATATCTGCTCTGTGTGTACATGCCTGTCTATCTGCTCTGTGTACAGGCCTGTCTATCTGCTTTATGTGTACAGGCCTGTCTATCTGCTCTGTGTACAGGCCTGTCTATCTGCTCTGTGTATACATGCCTGTCTATCTGCTCTGTGTACAGGCCTGTCTATCTGCTTTATGTGTACAGGCCTGTCTATCTGCTCTGTGTACAGGCCTGTCTATCTGCTCTGTGTATACATGCCTGTCTATCTGCTCTGTGTACAGGCCTGTCTATTTGCTTTATGTGTACAGGCCTGTCTATCTGCTCTAAGTACAGGCCTGTCTATCTGCTCTGTGTACAGGCCTGTCTATCTGCTCTTTGTATACATGCCTGTCTATCTGCTCTGTGTACAGGCCTGTCTATTTGCTTTATGTGTACAGGCCTGTCTATCTGCTCTAAGTACAGGCCTGTCTATCTGCTCTGTGTACAGGCCTGTCTATCTGCTCTGTGTGTACAGGCCTGTCTATCTGCTCTGTGTACAGGCCTGTCTATCTGCTCTGTGTGTCCAGGATATGATGCGTTATATGAGGTTTATGAATGATGATGCTCTGCAGGAGCCTAAGAACACTGTTGTGGGTATGTAATCTCACACTGTCTGTAATATTCTCTCTTTTTTTTTTAAGTTGACAGACTCCATATTCATTTTTAAGATAGTCTTTTAACAGAGATTGGCAATATGAAATATTCCTGACAAACAAACTGTATTAAAAAAAACACTATCCTTCATTTCCATTTATTTCCAGTAATCAGTCAGTGAAACCCAGACAGACACGTCACACCTGGGATGGAAGGAGATGAAGAAAGAGATCGGGAGATAGGGAGAGGAAAAAGACGAAGAGAGAGAGACATGCCCACAGACACAAGCGCCATGCCGATGTGCATGTTGCTGTTCACAGGCTAGACCACACGCCTCTTGCGGGTCCTCACCCCGAAGCAGCATTTCAAGTGCAGGCGGAAGGTGCCCATGCTCTTGACCACTTTGTCGGCCTGCCGACGCCACCAGCTGGACACAGAGACAAAGGAAGTGAGGGAGAGCGGGAGCAGGAAGATAAGAGATACAGTGGAAAACAACTGAGAACGTGGTTTAGATGTGGTTGTAGTTGTAATGTGAGTGTGTCCTCTGAAGACAGACAGGACAACAGGGGAAGTGATCCAGGAGTTTGGACTCCATCTCTTGCTGGAGTTGTGGACTGTATAAACTCCTGTATAAAAGTGGTAATGCACCTTTTGGTCTGGACATTCAAGCTGGGATCCTGCTTTATCTCCTCCTCCTCCTCCTCCTCCACATCAGAAAACTCAACCTACAGGATAACCAGACTTCTCAGAAAAGTTTTCCGGACCAACAGATGCTGAGATAAGGAAGACACTAAGCTAATCTTTAAGGTAGGGAATAACTTTCAGGGTTTGCACACCATGGTGGTATGAGGGCAAGGACGTATGATCTATTGGCTAAACAACTCTTTGCAGTACTGCTCACTGCCACAGGAAAGTGGAGAGAGGCAGAAAACCATCACAGAGGGTTTCACTTACATTTGAGTGAGGCAGCTGTTCCAGATCTCCTGCCTCGGCCATGGGTTGATCCACATGCGATCCACCAAACCTGTCCATCAGATTCAGATTCATTTAGCAGCGGAATAGAGATGTAGTAGAAAAGTGGGCAGGTGATGTGAGTCAGATGTGGTGTTGTGCACACTTACATCATAGCCTTCTCCAGCTGGACCTCCAGATCTTTGTTGGTGGTCCTCAGCTCCTGAACACACAATCAAGGTCAAAAATGAAAGCGCCAACACTGTCGTCATAATGTCAATGATAAAGAAAAGGAATAAAAAAAGGCATTCTACTATACCTGGATAGTGATAAGATCCTCTTCGCCGCAAAATATCAAATCTTCAATGATCATTGATTTCTACAAATAACACAGAAACAGACATCAAACTCTTTTTTTGTAATAGCACACAGTAGAAAACTACAAACAGGACACTGCCAGAGCAAGAAAGTTCTTCCAGAAAGTCTTTAGAAAGATTTAGCATTACCTCCCAGTTGTTGTCGATTTGGGCTGTCAGAGCCTGGTTCTCTTGCTTCTGCAAAAACAGAAAAATAAAAAGATTATAGACGATAATGCTGTTGTTTTATTGCTCCAAGTGCCGTGGAGTTAGAAATCTGCGAGGGTTTTGTTGTAGATTGTCGTCAGCGGAGGCAAAAGCACGTCTTGTGTGCTCTTGAACCTTCCACACACCCACCATCTTTTTGATCCAGTGGCCCTGGGAGCGGATGGTGGCATCCATGTTGGCACAGTCTCGATGGACATCTACCAGCTCATCCACCAGCTGGCTTGAACAATGTAATGTCTCCCTGAGTCTGTATATGTTAAAACACAAAACTGTGATGAATATTTACATTTAGTAATTTAGATGCTCTTATTCAGAGCGACTTACAACAAGTACAGGGATCTCCTGAGGCAAGGAGGGTGAAGTGCCTTGCCCAAGAACAGATAACTACAAAAATAAAACGGGTTGTATTATGTTTTTGGTTATGCCTGTTATTATAAAGAGCAACAATAAATTAACTGCCACAAAACTAGCAGCAGTAGTTATTACACTTTGTGAAAGTATTGCCTCATCAGCTTTCCGAAGCCGTTCTTTTTAATTCATGTCCAGCCTTGTACTTTACAGCAAAAGCTGCGTGTTTATTCTGGAAATGTATTTTAGTGTTATTTTATGTTGTTTTATTATTTATCATCACCATCACCAAGTCAGCACCATCGACAATGAAAGCAAATGCATTTGTCCGCGCAGAATTAAACTATTTTCTTCTGAAAACTTTCTTTTTGGGGGATTTATCCATGGTTTTCTACCCGTCAAACAAAATATCTCCACCGGCAATGAAGAAAGATGGCAATAGACTTTGCAAGATAGAACGCGTCGTTTGGTTGACAACATATTAAAACGCAACAACAAAAACATTCTGTCAGTCTCAGTATTACATCCACCTCCAATATTGAGGTGTTCCGTTTGAAAGCCAAAGCGGCAGGGTGCCACTGCAGAGGGGTCAAAGACGCCGACCCCTGTTTTAGAGGGACCCAAAAGAGAGCGGTGTCAAATCTGTGATGAATATTCAATTGTTGACATTTGTGGAGCCTTCTGCTAACCGAGGGAGAGAGAGAGATAGAGAGACAGAGATAGAGAGACAGAGAGAGACAAAGAGAGACAGAGAGAGAGACAGACAGGGAGAGAGAGAGAGAGAGAGAGAGAGAGAGAGACAGAGACAGAGACAGAGACAGAGACAGAGACAGAGATAGAGAGACAGACAGACAGAGAGAGACAAAGAGAGACAGAGAGAGAGACAGACAGGGAGAGAGAGAGAGAGAGAGAGAGAGAGAGAGACAGAGACAGAGACAGAGATAGAGAGACAGACAGACAGAGAGAGACAAAGAGAGACAGAGAGAGAAACAGACAGGGAGAGAGAGAGAGAGAGAGAGAGAGAGAGAGAGAGAGAGAGAGAGAGACAGAGACAGAGATAGAGAGACAGACAGACAGAGAGAGACAAAGAGAGACAGAGAGAGAGACAGACAGGGAGAGAGAGAGAGAGAGAGAGAGAGACAGAGACAGAGACAGAGACAGAGACAGAGACAGAGATAGAGAGACAGACAGACAGAGAGAGACAAAGAGAGACAGAGAGAGAGACAGACAGGGAGAGAGAGAGAGAGAGAGAGAGAGAGAGAGAGAGAGAGAGAGAGAGAGAGAGAGAGACAGAGACAGAGATAGAGATAGAGAGACAGACAGACAGAGAGAGACAAAGAGAGACAGAGAGAGAGACAGACAGGGAGAGAGAGACAGACAGGGAGAGAGAGAGAGAGAGAGATAGAGAGACAGAGATAGAGAGACAGACAGACAGAGAGAGACAAAGAGAGACAGAGAGAGAGACAGACAGGGAGAGAGAGAGAGAGACAGAGATAGAGAGACAGAGAGACAGAGAGAGAGACAAAGAGAGACAGAGAGAGAGAGAGACAGAGACAGAGATAGAGAGACAGACAGACAGAGAGAGACAAAGAGAGACAGAGAGAGAGACAGACAGGGAGAGAGAGAGAGGACGGCAATATAAAAGGTGAAAAGGTGACGTTCGAAAGGCGAATGCAAGAATGTCCGTGTGCCAATAATAGTTGTACATGCACGTGGGTAAGAGAAGGAACTAGAGAAGAAAAAGGAAAAATAAATAAAAGAATGAGAGAGGTACACGTGAGTGTTTGTGAACTTTTGGGAGACGAGTGTGAGTTTTGGTTTTAATTAGTGCACGCGGTTGTTGACAAGCGTCAGAACATTTGGCAGTTATGCATGGAGCGTTGTTCTGGAAACAGAATCTAGGCCGCAGTCCCAGCATCTTCTAATTAGAGTGGATTCATCTTAGATACTTCCACCCATTCAGTTGACATTACTTATTGCTTTTTCAATCTCTTAGTCTCTGCAGTTGGTTTTTGAAAAAGAACGGCTCTATTTTTAGGGAGGAAGAGAGGGAGCAGAGAACGCCAGGGAGGAAGATGGAGGGAGGAAAATGGAGGGAGGAAGATACAAACAAGTCTGCTCTTGTTGTTTCCTTGTTTACCACAAAAGGGGGTTTAAAGACTTCTTTGAAAAATGTCAGTGCAGATCTATGCTCTCCAGAGAGCTGTCCTTAACATCCAGTGTATGTTAGGTTGTGTGTGTGTGTGTGTGTGTGTAGGTGTGTGTGTGACGGGGAATACTGGGTGAGTGTATGAGAAACTGCAATGGAAAATGGAACACCCCAAAACTGCCTTTTTTTCTAGAACTCATAGACTGATTAATACACACACACACGCACACACTCACACACGCAAATGCACGCCGTTTCAACGCTGTGTACGCTAGGCAAATGCAGGTGCACATCTCAATGAGACGATCCACACTATGTTTGCTCGCCTGCACACGCACACAGATGCAGGCACACACACAAACACGCACAAACTCAGATGCGCGCCGCACACCCAAAAAACGCACACACACTCGGATGCACGCGCACACGCAAATGCACCCACAGACACGCGTGCGCACACACGCACACCCCCACACCCACACACACACACACACACAGACACACGCTAATAAAAAGGTCCCACAGCACATTGAAGATAATGAAGTCTATTTGCATAATTTAAGGAGACTAATCAAAAGGTAATTTACCCTCTTGTCCCCCGCTGAAAAGAAGGAGGGAGGAGAGGAGAGAGGATGGGGCGGATCGAGGTGTTGCACGCACTTACGTCCCCAACCCGATGGGGCCCTTTTGAAGTTGCACAACAGAGGGAGGGGTTTTCAAAACAGCCATTAGAGGAGAATGGTTCCCTACCAATGGTGTCACTGAGATTACATGACTACAGTTGGAAAAACCGCACTCTCAAACCCACACACACGCATCCACACGCACAGATACGGTGGAAGTATGGAGGGGTACGTGTGGATATGTTCTAACACAGTGGTCTTCAACCCTGGTCCTCAGGACCCACTGTCCTGCATGTTTTGGATGTTTCCCCCTTCCCACACACCTGATTCTAATGCATGATCGTTTACCAGGATTCTTCAGAGCTAGATAACGACCCATGCATTAGAATCAGGTGTGTTGGAGCAGGGAAACATCTAAAACATGCAGGACAGTGGGTCCTGAGGACCAGGGTTGAAGACCACTGTTCTAACATGTTATAAAGGGTTCAGGGGGCGACAGCACAACTCCCCTTTGCAAATGGGGAAGTGTGAGCGCGTGTGTGTGTGTGTGTGTGTGTGTGTGTGCGTGCGTGCGTGCGTGTGTGTGTGTGTGTGTGAGTGAGTGAACAAGAGAGAAAGAGACGTATACATTTCGAAAGAATTCGATTTCGCACAGCCACAAAATATGAATCCTTGTCTGAGAAAACGACCTTTCCATTTCAGTCATCCTTTTTTTCTATCAAACAAGTCAAACAGACACCCAGTCCAGTCAACATGTCTCATATTTCAAGGTGCCTTCTTCTCCATGTGGGAATATTTGATATGTTCTCAAATTTGTCACGAGCACTTCCTGGAAAGATTGAGATCCAGTTAAATGAGCTGGTCCAACTCCCCAAACACTTTTTCATATGAAACATCATGTTGTGGTTTTGATACTGGAAACATTTACACATTTTTTAAATTCTTAAGTGTGTACTGATTATATCTTTCTATTTAACTAGGGTGCACGGTGGCAATGCAGTTAGCGCTCTTGCCTCCCAATAAAGAGATTGTGAGTTTGAATCTTGGGCCCGACCATGATCTCTCTGGGTGGAGTCTGCATGTCCTCCCCGTGTTACCGTGGGTTCTTTCCGGGCACTCTGGCTTCCTCCCACCGTCCAAAGAGACATGTGTTAGGTTAATTGGACATTGTGAATTAAAAAAAAACATTTGCCCCTAGTGTATGACTGTGAGAGTGAATGATTGTCTCTATGTTGTCTGTCACTGTCTGTGTGATAACCCTGGGACTAGCTGGCCCCAGTCCAGGGTGTACCCCGCCTAAGGCCCGAAAATAACTTGGATAGGCTCCAGTCACCCGTGACCCCTAACGGGGATAAGAGGCACCGCTAATAAGCGGTAGATAATGAATGAAAAAAATCAATTATTTAATTAACTATGAAAAGAAATGTCTGAAAGCGATTCATCATCCATGACACTTGGTTTTGGGGCCTTTCAGGAATCCAGCTGTAGAGATATTGAGTACCTCTGGAACTATGGAAACAGGAGGCCGTGTGTTACTTCCTGTCGCGACGATCCTGGAGACACATCATCGCTAATTGGGTAGACTCACAGAGAACGCACGCAGCTGTCAATCAGATCTGCATGATGGTGCTGATCAGTCTGTTCACTGGCGTGGATGGCAGGACACTGTCCATGTATTTACAGACATGTGCACACGCACATACACACACGCGCACGCACACGTGCATGAATAAAAACACAGACCCTAACGCACGTATAGGTACACACACGCGCGCGCAAGCACACACACACACCCGTCCACACGCTTCTGCTCTCTGTTGACTGTAACAGGCGAGGCCGTCGGTGTGGTTCACATTATAACCAGCCGTGTAGAACAAGCGCAGTTTCAAAAGGAGCGTCACAACAACAATAACCGCGGCAACAGCAGACACGCAAACAACAGGAAGTTCTGTCGAAGAGATACAAACACAAACAACCGCTTGTATTTATGGAATAGAAACCTGACTTCATTTCTTGCACGGTTTCTTCAATTAGATTGTTCCTGCTTTCCCCTCCTTGAATTATTCACATGAAGAGCCATCAGCAGACAGACTGCGTGCCCCATAAATGTTTCAGTGTGTGTGTGTGTGTGTGTGTGTGTGCGCGTGTGACTGTTTTGCGTGTGTACGTATGCTATGTTGGATGAAGCATATATTTTTTTGTTGTTTTACTTCTTTACTGCAAACGGATGTGAAACACAAGAGATTTGACGGAACTTCCGGAGAAATCGTGCATGTTCTCTCACTTCCCTCCCCTTCTCCCTCTCTCTCTCCCTCCCTTCTCCCTCTCTCTCCCTCTCTCTCCCGCTCTCTCCCGCTCCCTCTCTCTTCCCCTGGTCTCTCTTCCTCTCTCTCTCTTTCTCGCTCTCTCTCTTCCTCTCTCTCTTTCTCGCTCTCTCTCTCACCCTCTCCCACCCTTTTCCTATGTCTCTCGCTCTCTCTCCCTCTCCCTCTCTCCCTCTCGTTCTCTCTCTCTCTTGCTGACGGGAAGAGAGGCGGACAAGGTTTTCTTTCCATGTTTCCCTCAGTGTAAATGCGGGGAGTCACCCTGGATACACATCAACAGGAAGGAGGAGTGCACGGTTGGTCAGAAATAGCCCTGTGAGGCTGTGGGCCTCCCTGGGGCCTCGGGGCCAGAACAGCTGGACATGTCAGGACCCCTCTGGTAGAGGCTGGGATCTCTGGATCTTGGTTTTCAACCTTACCAGAGATTTTTGCATTCAAGATTATTTTGTATGATTTAATACACTATTATTTTGCATACAGTGCACAAAATAAAAACATGTGCGTGCTGCACCATGTTTTTGGAAACATTAGGAACACAAACAAAACGGTGTCGTAACAGAAGGTAGCAGCATGATACAAGGGAGGATCGAGGATCGTTTGACAAACGTCAGAACGTCAGAACAAACATGGATGGTTTGGAGCTGTCTGTCTGTCTGTCTGTCTGTCTGTCTGTCCTGTCTATCCTGTCTATCCTGTCTATCCTGTCTATCCTGTCTGTCTGTCTGTCCTGTCTATCCTGTCTATCCTGTCTATCCTGTCTGTCTGTCCTGTCTATCCTGTCTGTTTGACTGTCTGTCCTGTCTGTCTGTCCTGTCTATCCTGTCTATCTGTCCTGTCTGTCTGTCTGTCTGTCTGTCTGTCTGTCCTGTCTGTCTGTCTGTCTGTCTGTCTGTCTGTACTGTCTATCCTGTCTATCCTGTCTATCCTGTCTGTCTGTCTGTCTGTCCTGTCTATCCTGTCTATCCTGTCTATCCTGTCTGTCTGTCCTGTCTATCCTGTCTGTTTGACTGTCTGTCCTGTCTGTCCTGTCTATCCTGTCTATCTCTCTTGTCTGTCTGTCCTGTCTGTCTGTCTGTCTGTCTGTCCTGTCTGTCTGTCTGTCTGTCTGTCTGTCTGTCTGTCCTGTCTATCCTGTCTATCCTGTCTGTCTGTACTGTCTATCCTGTCTATCCTTTCTATCTGTCCTGTCTGTCTGTCTGTCTGTCTGTCTGTCTGTCTGTCCTGTCTGTCTGTCTGTCTGTCTGTCTGTCTGTCTGTCTGTCTGTCCTGTCTATCTTGTCTATCCTGTCTGTCTGTCCTGTCTGTCTGCCCTGTCTGTCTGTCCTGTCTATCCTGTCTATCCTATCTATCCTGGCTGTCTGTCCTGTCTGTCTGTCCTGTCTGTCTGTCCTGTCTATCCTGTCTGTCTGTCTATCATGTCTGTCTGTCTGTCTGTGAATCTAAGACCACTTAGATTCCCTTCCATCTCTTCACTGTGGACGTCCACAGTGTGAGCTGGGGGGAGTGTCACAGTGAAACACTGGCCAATCACCAGTTCAGCCCACATCTCCTTCCAATAGCTCATCACTGTAAACGAGATTGTTTGATTAGGCATATTATTAAGATGTTGCAGAAATATGAACAAATTACCATTTTCCTCCCCATGATTTCAAAAAGTTAATGTCGGCTATAAAAATGAATCATAAAACCAGCTATTAGTGTTTTAAGTGCATGGTGATAAAGTTATAATTATGGAATTTTTATGTGTTTTTGTCCAATGGTTAAACCATTTGAACACTAAAGATGATAATCTAAGATTTCTAATGCCCAATTCAATCAATTTAAACGTATAATAAAATGTCTGGTGGCAAAACGCAAACAGATGTCAAAAATGGCAAATGTGTTCATTACTGCACGACTACAGATCATAAAGTATAGCCTGCTTTCACAATGGCCATTCTAGATGACTGAATGTGTGTGTGTTTGTGTGTGGGTATGTGTGTGTGTGTGTGTGTGTGTATGTGTGTGTGGAAGTGTCAAGTGATGAATAGGCGTGTGCGTGTGGATCGAAAGCATTGATTGGAGGAGGTGTCTCGCCGATCATTTCCCTGTGTGTCTGACTGTCCATCCAAGAGGAGACGTCTGATTGGACACCAGATGAACGAGAGACACGCAGACACACGCTCCACATACGACCGCCTCTCCCCATCTCTTATTTTGTCCTCTGTCTTGTGTCGTCGATGACGTCATCACGTCCTCATTGCATCCCTGAAAGTTCGGCACATCCTGTAAGTCTCTCAAGAGCGGACGGGAACAGGCCGACGCCACATTCCAGCGTGACATTCCCTGCATTGCATTCACCGTGGGCTCCTCCCTCTGTCGATACAAGCGCCTCTTACTTACCTCTGTCCTCAGTGTTCTTGACATCTCATTTCCTCATGTCAATTGTCTTTGTGACCTACTGTATACTCTCGCTGTCAGCAAATACAAGACATTCCCTCCTGCCCTTACGGCGTCCTCTGCACGGGTGTGTTTGTGTGTGTGTGTGTGTGTGTGTGAGTTCCCCTTCCTTTATTGATGTGTCAGAGCAATAAGGCGGGGCAGCGACCTTGAGATGGCTAGATTGTCCGATGCACTGACACTTCAAAGTTTGTCTGTATCTTTCGTTCCGAAACACACACGAGCACGCACACGTACCTAAACACACCCACCCGCATGCCTCTCATCTCTCTTAAAGCCCGCAGGTGATAGGTGAGGTGTCAGCAGTGATCTGATTGTGCTGAGGTGGTCCAAACCGCTCCCAAGATTCCTCTTAACCTCCCGATCCGCTCACGGCATCCATCTTGAAAATCCCTCCTCTGTTGTCAGAGCAGCGGTGAATGAGCTAAGTCTCTGAGACCCAGGCTCCTCAGCATTTTCGCCGCTAGTCAGAGCGCTCTCTCAGCGTTCCTCCGGCTAATCGAACGATTCAACTGACGTGGTGCAGCGAGAGACTAGTCCCGCTCGTAAATGTCAAACCCAGATTCCAATTTGACTCATTTTACTACTTGACAAACCTGAGGTGGCTGATTAAGGTATATTCTGGCTAGATGGCAGGCTGACCTCCTACCTTATGACAAAGGCAGCACAGATGTCCTGCTTCCAATCGCTGTGGACTGCAAGTTAAGGGGCCATAAAAAAACCCACATGTAAATAATAACTTACAGGGCAGGAAATGTAAATCAATAATCAGCAACGAAAAACTACAGGTTGTTAGTACAGGAAGGTCAGTGGTTGGTCGGGCTGACGGAGGAACGCTGATTAATCGCTCTGATTGGTTTGTTAAACGCAGTGGAACAAGTGGTTAGCGTGAACTTAGATAAATGAGCTTCATAACTTCCCACTAAGTTCCCCTTCTTCTCTCCTCCCTCTTTCCTTTGAATGCAAAGCCAATCCCCTGGGCTCCCCCCCCCCCTTCATTCCAACCATCTTTTTTAATCAATTTCCTTTTTAATGTATAGACGGGAAGTTATTTTAATACTTTTACATCTTATTTCAGCCCCAGCAAGACTGCGTAGGGATATAAATTATTCAATGGCAATGACTGAGGAGGAATATGTTCATGTTGATTGTGCCCACGCCACACCGAGTAAGATTACACCCTCTTATCTGGATGGAGGGCAAAGCTCAGCGCTTGTCTACGGAGCCTCTGGACGTCAAAGAACAGCTCCAGCACGCTCAGGTGACGTTGGGGTGGGGGTTTGAAAGCCCGTGTGAGGAGGGGAAGTGACTCATTCGTCAGGGTTTTAAAGTGCTCCGACGCGGTGAGGCTTGAACGCTTCAAACTTCCTCAAATCCCCTCCAGACGTGTTCTCCGCTCTTAACTGGGTGTTCCCTGACTGGGCGGGGGTTGGTGTACACGTAAAGGGTGGGCTGTTTTGGTGCAGGGGATTGAGATAACATAGTGGCTGTTTATATGTCCTGCTACAACACTGGCTGAAGAGCTAAAGCTATGGCTGGGGCTGGGGGTGAGGCTGGGGCTAAGGCTGGGGGTGAGGCCGGGGCTAGGGGTTGATATTCCTTGTTCGTGTGAACGTACACGTGAATAAAGCTAATTCTGAAAAACAAGGTGCCTGGGTCAGAGCAACTATGAAATCGAATCAAACTATTTTAAAATGGTCTTGCCCAAAGACACAACGTCATGTTGGCCCAGCCAGGAATTGAACCTATCTTCTGATTACTAGCCTGCCTCCCTAACCGCTCAGCCACACAACTCTCACAGACACGAACCTGGCACCCAACAGGCTTATCCAGTGTTACTTAGCCACCCCCCTTTGCTCCTCCTTCTCTCATTCCTTCTTCCATTTTGAGCTAGTTTGTTTAGCAAGATCAGTTTTATTTATTTAGCTGAACATCTGCTCACCACACGGTACTTTCTCTTGCTGTCTTTTTCTCCCTTAGACACACACACACACACACACTCACACGCACGCACATGGCAGTAACAGTCTCCTTCGACCCTGCTCTAAAGCTATTTCCCTCTGCCAGCGGGGGGCCTCTGAATGCCTTGGTCCTCAGCTTCGTCACTGCCAAGTGTGTGCGCGTGCGTGCGTTTGTACAGGAACGCGCGCCCTCGCTTCAGCGCGACGACCCGTCACTCCGTCGGTCACTCTGTCCATCCCCTCCGCCTGCGCGCGCGCACGTACTCGACGCGGGAAAAGAGAAGCTCTCCGACGTGCACAATTATGGACCACGATCCTCCGGCTCCCGCTCGCGCCGGGAAAAAGCGTGTCTCGACCCTCCTCCTAGTCCAACAGCAGGGTGTGGACCTGGGAGTTCGCGCTGCATCGATCCCCTTCACCACAAACCCAATGTTGTTTTCTGCTCTCTGTTTATCCTGTGCTGATCTGTATGTGCACACTGAGGAGGCCTGCATAGAGGTATGACTTCACAGAGACCGAGGGAGAGAACGAGAGAGGGAGGGGGGGGCGGGGGAAGGAGAGAGAGAGCGAGAGAGCAGAAGGAGAGAGAGCCCCCTGCTCTGTGTTAATTCTCTGTTTGCCAGTCAGAGCATGCTCACTTCTGTGAGATTAGGCTGATATACGTGTGTGTGTATGTGTGTGTGTGCGTGTGTGTCTGTATACAGTGTGTTTGTGCGTGTATGAGTGTGTGTAGGTGAGTATGTGTCTGCCCTCCCCTGTGAGATTAGGCTGATTTGTCAGTGATGCAAGAGCTCATCCATGATTAATAGCCCAACGCGTGTGAAACAATGTTATTCTCCATTAGCTACCTGTGGGACACCGCTGCAAGTTGCGTGTGCGCGCGCGTGTGCGTGCATATCAATCCCCCTATTGTGTTTCCGGTGTGTTCGTGGTGTCGCAGTCTCTTGTCAAGAATGTAGGTACACTTGTACGTGATGTACATTCACGTGGAGAGTGCTGTTGTTGTTGCTTATTTATCTTATCTCCCTACCTCTGTGATATTCATCTGTCTGATCCCATACACATTCAGCTGTCTGTAGCCCAGCGATGAGAATCAATAGAACATATGAACATGAATAAATGATGCATTGCAGCAATTGTGTCTGTAAATATTTACCCGTAGTGTTACAGGGGCAAGGCTATCGATAAGTCCTTTTAAACAGAGCAATGGAGAGAATTTCAATCGGAATGAATTTGGAAGGATGGAAAGTTTGCACTCAAACTGTGAATTAACGGGCAGCAAACCAGTTTTTTTCCCATCAGTTAAATCTCTGTAGGTGTGGTTGATTGAGCAATGTCGGACCTGCGTTCCTGGGGTGGACTGTGTTTGCAAAGCCTGTTGATTGAGACAACAGTTGCTGATTGGAAAACGCTTTAGGAAGCTGTGTGTGTGAGAGCCAAGGGAGGGTGGATCAATAGAAGATGTACTTTATGGAGGATGAGAGGAGAGAAACTGTGCAGCCAATTAAATTCCAGACTGTGTGTTTGTGCATTTGTTTGGTGTGTCTGCGGTGGGTGTGATTTTGTGTGTGTGCGGGCGCGTGCTCGGCCACTTTTGTGCGGCTTTTGATGTTTTAGTGCTGTGTGTATGTCTCTGTTCATGTGACCTTCCAATGAAAGACCATTATCTTTCACAACTCCAGGAAAAGAGATCGATCTCAACACACTACAGCCATTTCTCTTATTTGTATGTTAGTGTGTGTATGTGTGTGTGTGTGTGTGTGTATTGACTGCGCCTGAGAAATCTGTCAGTCTCATCATGAAGTGGAATCTTCTTAAGGTCAAATATGGCAGAACTCATCTCCCACTTATTTATGAGGTGGAAGAGGTGAAGTCAGCAGATCCCCCCCCTCTCTCCCACCCCCCTTCTCTCTCTTTCCCTCCCTCCCTCCCCCTCCCTCTCTCTCTCTTTCCTTCTCTCTCTCTCTCCCTCCCTCCCTCTCCTTCTCTCTCTGTCTCTCTCTCTTTCCCTCCCTCTCTTTCTCTTTCTCTTTCCCTCCCTCCCTCCCTCCCTCCCTCCCTCCCTCACCCCTCCCTCCCACTCTTTCTCTCTTTCTCTCTCTCTTTCTCGCTCTCTCTCTCTCACTCTCCCTCTCTCACTGTGTATCTCTTGGTGTGGCTTTCCCTCTCTATCTGTCTCTCTCCCTAGCTTTCTTTCTTCATGTCTGTCTGCTGATATTTCAATTTTTTTGCCTCAGTCTTAATGGCTCCTTGAATACTGCACAGGCACTCATTCACAAGCTTACACAAACACACACCAACACACACACAGTGACCTCACAAAAAGGGATTTCACAAAGTCTTAAACCGCTAACTGTATCGCACAACTGTCACAGACCTTCTACTGACCAAACAAATTGTTTTGAAATTCCCATTCATCCATCCATCCCATTCATCCATCCATCCATTTGTTCCTCCGTCCGTTTATCTGTACTAGGCTCCACAGGGTGTGTCTGAAGCCCTGAATCCCACATTAACCATAGAGAACCAGAGGCAGATGTATCCATTTTTCTGAATCAGCTATAAATATTTAAGCGGCAGTGTGATGCTTCAGTGGAGAACTGAGGGTGGGGAAGAGAGAGAGGGAGGAATTCAGATGGAAGGATAATCACATTTCCTTTTGCATCTCTTCATAATGACTTGGGCTTGGTGGGAATCAGTCACTTTACTGAGCTGATTGGTAGATTACATAAGAGGGCACAACCAATCAGAAATTATCACAAGACATCTCCTGCCGGAAAGCTTCATTTGAAGGGTCTTTGACAGAGATCAGATGTGAACAGAAAAAAGGATTGATTCACCCTGACCATTGTAGATCATAGCTTTACTTATCAGCAGCTGCAGTTGAAATTCACAGCAAAACGTTTCGAGTGTATAGGAGGGAGACTGTGGCTGAGGGGTTAGGGGTTAGTGATCAGAAGGTCATCAGTTCGATTCCCAGTCAAGGCAACATGACGTTGTGTCCTTGGGCAAGGCACTTCACCCTACTTGCCTCGGGGGGAATGTCCCTGTATGTGCTGTAAGATTCTCTAGATAAGAGCGTCTGCTAAATGACTAAATGTAAGTATATGGTGTTTAAATTTGTGGTTATGGTGCACAGATAACGATTATAATACCTCATTCAGCAAGTTAGGTGAAGAAACGCTAGGAGGAAGCTTTTAGTAACAATATATTTGAGTTGAATGCTGTACCTCCCTCTGAGGTAATGTTAGAGTAAATATTTTAAGTAGCTCATGTGGATTGCCTGATCACACTGGGCTAGAGCTCATAAGAGCGGGAATATCTGCTGACAGTCTGAGACAATGTATGGATTGAACGAGTGCAGTGTCTATACACACAGATTCACAACGCATGGCTTTTCAGAGGAAGCACCATCTCCTCCATTTTAGTCACTGCACACTGACATTTTTTGTTGCTGAAATCTCTCTCTCATTCTCTCGTATTTTCTCTCCTTTTTTTTTTCTTTCTCATCTTTTCATTCAGCCTCTGTTTCTCTGTCTCTCCCTTTCCCTCTCAACCTGCCTCTCTAACCCTGGCATGTCTGGCACGTCAGTGACCAGTGTGTTAACCCCGTGGGTCCGATCATCCCCCACGCTCCCTCTCGTGTCTGACACCCGCTGGATGTGGGGCACAGTAGATGGAGCCTGAAGCAGCTGATCTAATATCAGTCTTTCCCTCCTGAAGCCATGAACCCCTCTAACGAACAAACCGTTGAACCGACCCTAGACCAGTGTTGATATCAGTCTACACGATCAGATCATGCTGGCAGGCTTCTTTTGAGGAGAGACACAGGATTTGATTTGAAAACGAACTCCTAGTTCCTGGTAACTGAGAGGAAGTTCCAGATGTGTGCTGGATATCAGATCAAGAGAGATCATGAAAGGAGGTCAAAAAAATCTATTTTGAGTCGGGGAGGGGGGGAAGGGCTCGGTGTGTGATGCCATGTTTCATCTTTGCCATTAATTGATTCATTTCCATTGGGTATAGGCTGTACCAGGAAAGTGTGGGGGGCAAAGCGGGTATGGGGGACATCTGAGAGCAGTAAACCTATATGTCTTTACAAATAAAGTCAAGGGGATAGAGGTACTGTCCCTGTTGTCTGGAAATAGATGGCTGACTTGCAGATCCAAGGCTGAAATAAAAACCAGGAGGATTTTGAGGATTTTGGAGTGTGTGTGTGAGAGAGAGAGAGAGAGAGAGAGAGAGAGAGAGAGAGAGAGAGAGAGAGAGAGAGAGAGAAGAGTGGGAGGGAGGAAAAGCTTATTTTTTTCTAGTGAAACTGAAAATCTGAAAATTACAGATCTGATCCATGGTGGTCTTCAACTTTGGGACACACACACACACATGCGCATACATGCACACACACACACGCACGCACACACACACAAAACTCCAGGCATGCAAGTCATTGGGGTATCCTTTAACCAAAGGCAAAAAGCAATTCTCCAAATTCCATGTGCCCCACTTCCAGCAGTTAAAAACTATTTACATTGTGTAACTTTGCTACATTTTGCATTATCCCAAATTCAGCCATTTAAATTACCTGGGGAATATATCACTTATGTATAAAATGTTAATCTTTCTTCCTTAATATTCAACCTGATCAAACACTATTTTCCCTAAATCAGAAATGAAATCAAATAACCTGTATGTCTTCTAATCCTCATCATGTCATGGGTTTATACTGTGCATTTGTGAGCTCACATTTTGTGTGTGTCTGTGTGGGAGAGGGTGTGTGAGTGAGAGACATCGCTGTGAAGAGCAGTGTCTCCTGGTGATGTGGGGTCATCCCTCCCATCCAGGCAGGGCCTCAGCTGGGTGGGCCAGATAGCCGTCTTACACCTGTAACTGGCACACAGGCAGAGGGAGAGCTGGGCCGGAGGATAGCTGCCCTGGATTCAGACCAACTTCAATCTGCCTTTGAAACATTCTGACTAAAACAGCCCAAAAAGAGAGATAGTGTGTGGTGTGTGTGTGTGTGTGTGTGTGCTTGGGCGCGTCCATTTGTGTGTGAACGTGTGGCAGAAAGAGGTCAGCACGTTCCTGCTGTGTGGGTTCTGGGTCCTGATGATCTCACAACTTCCTGTACAAACCCTAACAGCGAATAGAGTGAAGTAAATGTAGGTAATGTTTGGGTTGTGGACATACAGTGAGGGCACAGAACACTGCACTGGAGGTGTGAATAATCATACAAGGTATTTTACTATCACAAACATTGTACTAAACAGCCAAAGAAACCTTGCTCACAAGATGGACCCAAACCAATGCCAGAGCTGGGAAAGAACAATCTTTGGGTTGTAGATCAATCTCCATGGAAACTACTAAGTGAAGATGACAATCTCTTCACCTATTGAAGACCTGCCTCGTAATCCCTGGCTTTAGCAGTTAACCCTGAGCTGACACACACACACACACACACACACACACACACACTCAGAAACACACATACTCCCCTTCTTATTTATTCACACACACAGACACACACACACACACCCACACACTCCCATTCCTATGCATTCACACACGCGCGCACACACACACAGGGCTCAGCTGGGGCCGGCTTGGAGCCATCATTAAGTCTTCCCCACCAAACCATCCTGGTCTTGCCAAAGTTCTGACACAAGAGGTCAACCTGGCTTTCACACTCACTTTTCTGGAGCTTAGGAAGTCCGCAGCTCGCGGTCGAGAAACAAGCCGGTCAGAGGATGAGCTGGATCTGTCGTCAGAGCGTCTCCACAGCAACAGCTTGAAGATGGGCGAGAGCGCGAATGAAATCGCTGGAAGTCGGTCCAATGGCTCAATTACCATTCCGAAGGTGAACAAGTGCAGCATGGCAGAACACTGCAGAATAACTCTGTGCTGCTAACATCAAGCCCAGCCTCAGCCTCAGTCGTTGGTTGCAGAAAAGAGATTCAAGTCTTCGTGCAAAACTCCATATGGCGTGAACCCTGTAGAGCAATGGTTTTTAATCTGGGTTCAGTGAGTCAGTCTCAGGGGTTCGGCGGAAGTCAAGACACACATCCGACTCGTATGATTCGTGATGACACGATCAATTATGAAGGGTTCGGCGACTGCGCATATGAAACTGGTGGGGTTCAGTACCTCCAACAAGGTTAAGAACCACTGCTGTAGAGGAACAGATCCTGGTCTGGCTCCGTGATGGAACATGTTTGATGTGATTTCTCACAACCTTTCTAACGTCCTGACTGGCTTACATTGTGTCCGGTCGCGAATCAGTGAGTATTTGCTAACTAGCCTATTAAGAAAGGTTAAGTTCGCAATAATAATCCTCTGTCTCCTGAAACAAATAGTCTGCTCTTCATTTTGATGGAAGGACATAGAGTGAAGCCACCTTCCTATCATTCTGATCTGGTCTTTTCTGATTGGTTGGATGATTGGCATGTCAATTCAAAAATGGATTAGCATTAGCATAAATTAGCGCGTTTTGCGGGCTTTACCGCTGTCGATCTCTCCCTGCGATTGGTTGAGGGCTTAGCGCCAAGGTGAGGTGAGTTAAGCGGTATCACAGTTGAAATAGATAAGTGTCTGCAGGTATAGAAATGTTCCGCATAAATCTTTCCTCGCGCTGCCAAGTCGTACCTTGGAACCCTACGCCTGCGAATGAGCTTCTCCGAAACGAAGATCCGGATTTCAGCCAGTCTACGTCGTGCGAAACTGCTGATGTATGCTCAAATACATTTGCACGCCCCAACAGGCATCCGCACACCTACCTGTACGCACACACATTTCACTTTCACCATGCAGACCTTCTCCAATGCTCCGTGGTCTTCCCTCTGGCATCTTCCGTCCTAACTGAGGTTAACGTGGCTGTTGTTGCCATGGAGATATAACCAGTAATGCTATTTTTGCCAACGGTGCACAGTTTTGTCGACTTGCCTGTATTTGTCCAGTTTCGCTGATATTTTCAGCAAGGCCGTTACCTGTTGTTGCTTTATTGTTTGCGTCCCATAGGTAGACTACAGTCCGTTTGTAATTTGTTCGGCTAAAAGCTCATAGCTTAAAGCTTATAGCTCTTCCCTTGGCACTTATTGGTTCTGACGATGTATGTTTCATAACCTATAAACCTGCTCAGTCTGGGGTCTATCACGTTGCTATGCTCAGTGACCGATGCTCTTTTGTAATGCTCTTTGGATAAAAGCGTCTGCTAAATGAATAAATGTAAATGTACCTCAGAAAGGTTCGTTTCAGAAAAAAATTGATAGGTACACGTAACGTGTGTGAATACGTGCGTTTCTGAAATAGGTCAGCCCCGTAATCAGTTGCAGTTGTGCGAAAACAAAGAAACGTTTTTCCCGAGCATCCTGTTTACATCGCGTACCCGGAGATGTCTGTCAGACACCCTGTTTGGTTTCATCCAATCAAACCAACCCATATTCAGACGGGACGGTTTACATGTTACAGGGATGTGTGCGATGGAAGGCATGGGCGCGCACACTTGCGTGTGCACGTGTGTGTGTGGCGGTGTGGGTGCGGGTGGGGGTGGGGGGGGGGGGTGGGGGGGGACGGGGGTGAGATCCACATGGGGGAGAGAGAGCTGAAAGGACTTCTCACCCAGACTCCATTTAGACCTTCCTGCTGCTGCTCAGCACCACCGCTGGTCTCCTTAGAGCTGCTCCACTCATGCACACATGCGTACCACACGCACACGCGCACGCAAATAGAAATTGCCGGTTAGTCCAAACCTACTGAATAGAGAATTGACCTGCTGCTCTCTCTCTCTCTATTCGCTCTCCTTTCTCCTTTCTCAACTCGTCTTTCGCTCTCGCTTTCTTTCTTTTTCCTGTTTTATTTTTTTCGCAATCGCACACGCCTTCCACCCTCGCACCCAGACACGCAGGCCGAGTAAAATGCGGACTGGTTCGTTGTTGAGGTGATGGAGAGCTGTGAAGATCGTGTTCTCAGATGGCGATGATTACATTTTTTTACATTTATGATGACACTCACACACACGCATGCTTACGGACACCTGCAGTTACCTCATACATCCTTCACATGTCTAAAGGGCCATGGAACATTGCGAGTATGCCCGCTGCACTACAGAGCACAGAGCTGGTCCAGTAGATGTGTGACCGCAGACCGCAGCGCGGGTGTGGGGGCCGCTGCTGACAGAAGACTTTGTTTAAAAGCTGAAGCTCTGCGCCCGGCCCCCCGGGGGCCCTGAGTCTCTGCGGACCGCTGCTGTAGCATCGTTACGGCCAGGAAGTGTACAGTTGTGCTTGCAAAGTAAGTGACTCGAATTCCCACGAGGGGACCAGGAGGGAGCGAATTAGTAGAGCTCCACAGGGAAACCCCCCCCCCTCCTTTCTCTCTCTCTCTCTCTCTCTCTCTCTTTCGCTTCATCACTCCACCCCCTTTCTTGCTCTCTTTACCATTCCCTCCCTCTCTTTACTGTAATCAGTCTTTCCAGAGGAGGGAAATTCTCACCAAGCGTGGCTCTTCGCTTCGCTGCTGATTTGGCCGCCCAGAGACGCATGAATGCCGGGGTGGGGATGTATCAGAGGAAACACATGTGTGCCAAATTGAAATAAAACGATTATTCATCTTTCGAGTTGCCTGGTAGAGCTGTGAGAAGTACCCCCTGGTGAGGAGAGGGAGGAGAGGAGGGGGGAGGAGGTTAGGGGAGAGGAGAGGAGAGGGGGAAGGGCAGGTGAGAGGAGAGGTGGGGAGGTTAGGGGTGAGGAGAGGTGGGGAGGGAGGGCTGGTTAGGGGAGAGGAGAGGTGAGGAGGGGAGGTTAGGAGAGAGGGGAGGAGGGGGGGATTGAGGAGAGAAAAGGAGGGGAGGTGAGGGGAGAGAAGAGGAGGGGGGGGGGAAGGGAGGAGGGCAGAGGAGAAGAAAGCTTAGGGAAATCCAGTTCTTGGTTTACCCTGGGGAATTCAACTGAAGAGAGACACAGAGTTTCTCTCTCCCTCAGGCTGGAAGGGAAATTACAGAAATCAATAAAGAGCGGATATGAAGGAATAGTCCCCGACCCTGTTTAATTCACCACCGCTCACGCACAATACCATCATGACTATCATTAAACTGTTTGAATCCCACCGTAGACCTGGGTGAGCCCATGGCTACCACAGGCTAAACACACCCTGATGAATTCAGAGCTGCTAGTGTGTGGCCTGAAGCTCTAAACCTACAGCTCTGAAACACACACATTTATGCACGTGAGAAAACACACACCTGCACGCAACCACACCCAGGCACACTACTGCCTTCAGTATGTATAAATCATTAGCCTTCACTTGGCACAGAGTACCAGAAACACAGAAGAAAGGAGCTGCCTGTTCCCCCCTGGGGAGAGGCTCTCCCTGGGGCAAAAGAATGGAGGAGCAGGGGGGGGTCCAAGGCTGAAGGTGGAGGTGAAGACGTTCAGCCCCCTACTTAAGAGGTTAAGTACAGACTGAGGAGGCTGAATGGATGTCACATCCCAGCAAAGAGATAAAAAAAAACCTTGTTGGTGCAATTATGGTCTGTCAGTCACAGCTCTGTGTGGCTGTATAACCCAGTGTAAATGTCACTGCCAAGCCAGCGAGCTCAGCGTATACACGCGCGTGCGCGCGCACACACACACACACACACACACATACTTATAAAATAAATAAATCAGCTGAGGCTGTCTAATATGGAGCTGACATCTTTATGAGCACAGTGTCTGAGGTGTGCCATATAACTCACAGCAAGGTACGGGGAGAAGCTAGGGTTCTTTATGTTGTCTTATTAAAGGGCGTAACTCAAAAACCTTAGAAACACACTATTAGGACCATGAAGCGCGGAAACACACACATGTATGCACAAACACTTCAAATGAATGGGCTGGTGCGGTAAGGTGAAAATCCTTACCATTCAAAACATATTATGTGTACGCAGTTGCCTGTGTGCATGTGTTGAAGTGTGTGTGTGTGTGTGTGTGTGTGTGCATGTCAAGCAAAATCCTGTCCTTCCACAGATCTGTCACCGTTAGATAAGCGTCACTTTATGGGGTCAGATTTTAGCACCCTATAATCAGCCCATAATTACAACATGATTTTAACGTATGTAGCAAAATGTCAACGTTGCATTTACCAAATATTTTTTCCCCCAAAAAAAGGCTGACGTTTGATGTGAAATGTTGTTTCCTGCACTTTAAAAACGTATTCCACTGCGACCAGTGACATCAAGTCATTTAAGCCCCCTAGATAACGACGGAAATGATGATTCGAGAAAAAGTGTAATCGCTGTATGGTCGACATCCCTGCAGGTGTCACTGTGTATTACAGCAAATGTGTTGATGCGTTCACAGTGCCTACCTTGTACGTCTACAGGTAGGTGTGCGTGTGCGTGTGCAGGGGTGTGCAGGGGCGTATAGCATGCATGCTGCATGCCACTCAGTCAAGGCACGGGTTGGAGCCTCATGCGGCTCTTTAACCCTTCTGCAGTGGCTCCCTGCCGCTTTGGCTTTCAAACACAACACATCTAGTGGATACTGTGAAAAAAAAAAAGAAGCGTTTTAATATTGTAATGACCAGCCTTGGTCAGTAAGTAACAGGCACGCGATGTTTATTGATCCTTTAATGGTAGTAAACAGGCTACTGTGTGGCCGTAGCCTACGCCAAATTAACGAACACAATGGAATCCCTGCACCGAACATACACGACTCGCTCTCTCGAAAACCCAGACATAAGAGAGCGCCAAAACGGCAAAACTTGGTCTATAACGGTCCAACCCCTTCGGACCAACCCCCCCTCCCAAGACCCTCCACCAACCAACAGGATGCCCTGCAAAGGAACATCAGTGCATGCCTGTGATTGGCAGATGAACCCAGACAAACCAACAGCCCAACATGCGGGTCGCTACAATATGTTGTCAACCAAACTACGCGTCCCACCCTGCAAAGTCTATTGCTGTCTTTCTCCATTGCCGGTGAAGATATTGCGTTCGACGGTAGCAAACCATGGATACATCTTCCAAAGGAACGGTTTCAGAAGAAAATAGATTGTTTAGTTCTGCGCGGACAAATGCATTTGCTTGCACTGACGATGCTGACTTACATGTGGGCTACGTTACGCTTGATATGTGACGAGAAACGATAAAACAACATCAAATAGCGCTAAAAGACATTTTAGCACACAGGTTTTGCTGAAAAGTACAAGGCTGGACATGAATGAAAAAGAGCGGCTTCGGAACTTCAGCGGAAAGCTGATCAGAGCAAATACTTTCGCGAAGTATAATAACTACTGCTGCTAGTTTTGTGGCAATTAGTTTATGGTGGCCCTTTATAATTAAATAAATGCAACAAACTATAGTTATTTATACATATGTATTATTCATGTATATTTTTATATTTTAGGGGTCAAAAGGCTTTGCGGCTCCAGATACCTTTTTGTTTGTGGGCATGGGCGTCGTTAGCCCTGTTTTAGGGGGGCTGAAGCCCCCCCTAAATGTTCTTCAGCCCCCCTAAATAATTATCGGGATTATTATCGGGCCGCCGAAGAAACACGATAATTAATAACAATATTTTATTTCGAAAAATTACCGGATGCCCTCGGTTAAATGTCGGTCACTTGAGCGTCAAAAATGTAACCCACAAGTTCGAAAAACGAGTGAAAAACGGATGTCTTTGGGAATCGCTGCTGGCTCGCATCGGACTGCGGTGCGACTACACCCCCCCCCCCCCCCCCCCCCCCCCCCCCCGTCGACAGAAAATGCCAGGGGCTAAGCCCCCCCTTTCTTTCAATCCTAGAAACGTCCCTGTTTGTGGGAGAGGGGCTAAATGGCTCTTTTGACAGAGAAGGTTGCCGAACCCTGTTCTAAGGTAATGCCATTGACAATATTACTGTAACATCTACTGCACTACTCACAGGTTCACAGTAGAGAGCTGGTACGGTAACAATTGCCAAGCTTCACTCGCTCGTGTCAAGAAGTATCGTTTGATGGAATTTTGAAAAAAAAGACTGAGAGAGATGGTGAGAGCGAGCGAAAGAGAGAGAGGGATTCTAATGCCGTGAGATACTTCACTATGCGTCATCGGTAGAGGATGTTCCTTGGCCGGTAATGGAGCGCTACCTGTCTCTCTGACGGACTCGCTTTCCTAGGCTTCATTACGCTCATCACTACAGCCCGCCCGTGGGTGCGTGCGTGTGCGTGCTGTTGCACGTTTAGGCCTGTGATCAGTCATGCTCCATCTGCCGCAGCCTGACATGAATAACATTGACATGAATAACATTAATAGTTCTCCGCTGAGTAATGCCTCTGTCTGTCAACTATTTGCACAACATGCCTTTGCGTTAGCTTTGGATGTTCCACCTTCCAGCCCTAGTGATCAGAAGGTCCCTGGTTCGAACCCAGGCTACGCCAGCATGAGATTGTGTCCTTGGGCATGGAACTTCACCCTACTTGCCTCAAGGGGGAATGTCCCTGTACTTGCGGTAAGTCGCTCTGAATAAGAGCGTCTGCCAAATGACAAATGTGTGTGTGTGTGTGTATGGTGGTTGAGTTGTGAAGGTATAGTTAATCTGTATGAAGAGAAGGATGTGTGGGAGTGTGTGGTTGCATGTATATGTATTTGGGTGTGAAGGAGAAAGCTTGATAGTGGGAGGAGGAGAAGAGAGGAAGTCATACCACTTACCATGAGCGAACATCCGGATGCTGGAGGCCCTCATGAGTCAAGCCTCATTGGTTGGATCTGAGAGGCTTTGACATTTGAAATCAACAAAGGACTGGATTTGATGGTAATCATGATATCACACACATACATTTAGCAGACGCTCTTATCCAGAGCCACTCACAGCAAGCACAGGGACGTTCCCCCTGAGGCAAATAAGTTGAAGTGCCTTCCCCACGGTGCAACGTCATGTTGCCGCAGCCAGGAATCCAACCCACAATCTTCCAATCATAAGCCCAACGCCTTAACCGCTTAGCCAACTGACTCTTCTTGAGTCACACCTAAACACATGCACGCATCCAGCACGTACTTGCATCAGCTAAATAACTGTTCATAACAAGGACTTCCCTGAATAATAATTCCGCATGTAGGAGCCATGAGCATGTCCTGTCCTGTTCTGCCTACCAGAGATTAGTCGTGTAAGTTCCGTTCTAGAGAACGGGAACGCAATCTTTCATTTCAAATGAAAAATGAAAATCCCTTTTGCTTATGAATATGATGGGAACTGTGTACACGCCTTCTGCCTCTCTCTCCCTCTTGGTCTCACCACGTGTCTGCATCTGTGTGTGGGAGTGTCTGAGTGTGTGTGTCTGTGTGTGTTTCTGTGTGTTTGTGTGTGATCATTACTGCCAACAACCCAATTCCTCTCTGGCCATCTTCTCTTCTCTCTCTTTCAGCGGTAAACCCAAAGTTGCCCTGTGGGCCCGCCTCTTCCTAAGCCCAAGCTGGAAAGGGTTCTTGAGGATAAGTCGTAGAGTATTGCTGTTTACAATAGCATTATGGAAATGGACTTT
>CM059292.1:4572500-4710000 GCA_030340665.1 Neosalanx taihuensis | reverse complement strand
TGTTGTCATGGGCAGCCTGAATGGTAATGAAACACACACACACATTCCCCAGGGAGAAGCCAGCCTGCGGATGGACAGAACGTGGCATAGAGGAGAGAGGAGGGGAAGAGCAAATATGGAGGGATGAGGTGGAAGGGGGGAACTATTCTAGTGAATCAATTACACAGAATGCAAATGAGACGATATTATGTATGTGTCCATTAGCTATGAATAATTCACAATGTGTGCGCGAGAGACAGGGGGAGAGGGGAGAGATAGAGAGAGAGAGAGAAAGAGAAAGAAAGAGAGAGAGAGGCCGAAGAGTGAAAAATAAAAAAAATAACCGGGTGGAAAGGAGTATTTGCACATAGCGTTGGCAAATTGAACAACAACCTATTTACATCTTTCATCAGACATGTCTGCTCCTCATTAGTTAACACTTTTAAATCAATATGCCATCCGCCCACTCTCTCCCATCGCTCTCTCCTTCGCTCGTCGCTCTCTCTCTTCTAACCCTTGTGCTGGATGTCAGTATAATACCTCTCTCCATCACTCTCATTTTACCCCACCTAACCTGCCAAACCTGTTCAACATCCTCTCTGTCTTTCTTTCGCTCCCTCTGTACACTGTAATGTATAACTAGCTGATACGCATGCAAGCAGTGTCCCCCCCCCGTAGTATATATCCATTCTCACTCCATATCGAGGCCGGCTCTACGCAGGGGCAAGAGGGGGCACTGCCCCCTGAAATAAATGCCTTGCCCCCTCAAATCAAAATTTTAGAAATTGAGAAAGCACATTTTAATACGCTCACAAAATGAACATATTACAAGTTGACAAAACGATCTGTAGCAGAAAAAGTCAGCCGAATAAGGGACACACAGCTTCCGTCTCATATCGCTGTTGCAGTATGCAAATGAGCCCAGACGTGGGGGGGGGGGGTGATGCCCCCTTCACATTTCTACCCCTTTCATTTTTTCACAAATGATTTTCTCATCTTCGTTGAAGTCACGTGTATATTCTCCGTTTTCTCCATCTTGCCGCAGCGAATTCCGTGAATTTTCGACGTTTTTGAGCAACTTCGACGGCGAATACGAACGGATTCCGATCACGTTCAATTGTGTGCGTGCGAAGGTGGGCGCAGGAGGCGCGCGTTCGTCTGTTGTCTTCGCCGGTCCTTGGTTTTTTTTCAGTCCAGCCCTCCGGCTCTCCGGAAGGGAAACTGAGAAGAAGAAAAGATGCAGCCTTACTAACGCATCGTCCTCGTCCCGTCTCTCAGCACACGTCACAACCGCTACCTTGGATGGCTACAATGAGCCAGGACGAACATCTGCTACGGTGATTAAGACCCCACCCCACCCCTCCCCACCACCCCCCCCCCACCCCAAATAAAAAGCTCAGTGACAGCGGGGTTTAAAGCGCTCTGACTGCACTGTATTTTCTTACCCTGTACTCGTACCTGTGTAATGACCATGACGTTGAATCGAATCTAGTCCAATTTGTGGCCAGTCGTGCAAGGTGTCTCGCACACACGCGCGCACGCGAATGCACGTCCGTGTGCGGTTGCGTACCCAGGAAGAAGTCCGCACGCGTGAAATATCCACACGCACCGCCATACTAACACACGCGCGCACGTACACGCTCACAAACCCACACACACACACACTGCGATACGAGCAAAGGTGTCTCATTTGTCTGCCCGGTTCCCAGGTTAAAGTCTGCATGAATATTAAGTTGTTTACAAACTGACACCATCAGGATGACCCAGTTTATTTCGACACCTCTGATCGAGGATGCGCGCGCGGCGGGAGCGCGTGTGTGCGGCGCACGGGCAGGGCAGCGGCGGGCTCCCGGGTGACGGAGAAGATGGGCGAGCGTTAATCTGTCACCGTTTCCGTCAGCCTTGTCAGCCCAGCCAAGCGGGGACAGGCTTCCGGGAGCGAGATGGTAAGAGGGCGACTGTGTGTGTGTGTGTGTGGGGGGGGAGGGAGGGAGGGGGGGGGGGGGGTACTGTCACATCAGCAGCTGCTCGCCGCGTTTGACGCCAACCCCCGTGGGACGTCGCCACATCGTCACGCTGATCTAGAGGTATCGGCTGTCACCTGCGTCATGGCGCTCTCCCCTCCATCCCACGGAGCCAGCAGCTCTCACTGAACATGGGCTGTGAGTAGGGATTCCATGTAGTCCTTCATCTCAAACTGGCAACAACAGGATCCTTATGTGTTCTTTACAGTGGAGGGAGTTGAGAGAGAGAGAGAGAGAGAGAGAGACAGAGAGAGAGAGAGAGACAGAGACAGAGAGGGAAAGAGAAAGAAAGACAGAAAGGGAGAGACAGAGAGAGACAGACAGAGAGGGAGGGAGACAGAAAGGGAGAGAGAGAAAGACAGAGAGGGACAGAGAGAGAAACAGAGAGAGTGAGACAGAAAGACAAAGACAGTGAGGGACAGAGACAAAGACAGAGAGCAAGGGACAGACAGACAGACAGACAGACAGACAGACAGATAGACAGACAGACAGACAGACAGAGCGCTGAAGCTAAATCCATCTAGTAGCCGTTGGTTTCGTACCTCCCACTCAGAGGTAAATATTGCATGCTGTGTGCGCTCCCTTTGAAATGCAAACACTCAGTCAACTTGGGCTCATGTACTCACCGAAACACAATCAAACTACAAGACTCACAAACAACAGCAAGTTATCAGCAAGCAGCCAAACCCTCAAATATTTTCCCCCCTGGTGAACAGGAGGGATTCGGGGTATGTGCTCAGGGTCTTCATCTGTTAGGTGGTCTAAAACCTTCACAGCGAGGTAAGGTTTTAACAATGACCATCACGCACACACTCACACACACACACACACACACTCACACACACACACACACACACACTCACACACACACACACACACACACTCACACACACACACACACACATCTCCCACAAACAAACTAAAGGGAGAGCTGGGAGCTGATTTAAACTAAAGGTTTGAGTGTTTTTCAGTGCAGCTGAGACACAGGCCAGGAGTTCATAGCCAACTCATCTCACTTCGTTAACTCACTCAGGGTAGAGTATTTCAGCCATCTTTTTCCTCCATTCTTCTCTCTCTCTCTCTCTCTCTCTCTTGCTCTCTTTTAATGAGAGAGAATGCTGGGGGGCCCAGATGTGTTGCTATAAGGGAGAGAGTTACAGAGAGAGAGAGAAATAGGGTGAGATGGTGTGAGAGAGATGGAGGGAGAGAGAAACAGAGAGAGAGAGAGAGAGGAGGGAAAGTGAGTGAAGAGGGCTCTCCAGAGAGGCTTCCACCAGACAGCCAGGGCCTGTCAGGGTCCAGGGGGTTCCAACAGGTCAGAAGGAGGACTAACACCCATTTTATGATGCAGCCTCCCAGCCCTGCTGTGTCTGCCTGTAGCCAGCATAGCTGTTTCTCCACACGGCCGGGGTGCCTGTCAGGAAGGTTGGACATGCCTGGAAAAGCTCTGCTCAGCAGTAGTTTGGCTTCAGAAACCAATGAGAGTTGTGCCATACCAGGAAAACCAGGTTCCATTACACCTTCTCTAATTCTGTTGAGGGTCTTTTGCTTCGTCCACCATTTCTTATGCGATAGGATTCCCTATATTTGATAGGATTCCCTGTATCTTGCACTTTGTATTTTGACTGTGTTTTACTGTATTTTTATACTTTAAACTGTTACTCTGCCTGCTGTACTGGACCCTGCTGCTGTTGTTAACTGCAGTTTCCCTACTGTGGGACATATAAAGGATGATCATCATCTTATCTTATTTCTTTCTTTGTATTTACCTGCCAGTTTCTTGCTCTCCTAACCTGCTTCCATCCTAATAAAAATACAAGATGGAGGGAAGCCAGTTGGAACAACTCATCTTGGGAGACTACGTGAAACGAAACAGCGGAACAATTCAGAGCTGATGATGCTTCGGAGCTTATGGCTAAACATCAGAGGAGGCAATGGAAAATGATATCTGTCGACAAAGAGTTGAAGGAATTTAATGATACGGATGTATCAACAGAAACAGGAGATACCAGCAGGTCACGCTGAGGAGTTAAAGACAGCATACAGCCAGCGACAAAGAGAAGCCTGTTTCAGGTTCGGCTGGACGGTGGTACTTTTTGATTGAAGGATGGTGGAGAGAGAGTGGGATGAGGGGAGAGAGGAGAGGAGGTTGACTGGAAGGAAGAGTTCATTTAATCTCTGCAGAAGTGGCACTGAAGTGGAAAGATCAGAACACTGGATCACTAGGCGAGTTAAGCCTGAAGTTTTCCCTCAAAAGTACAACCTAGTGTGTGTGTGTGTGTGTGTGTGTGTGTGTGTATTCTGCCGGGCCTGGGCCTGCATGTTAACACATCTCCAGCATGCGGATGTATGTGCGCTTGCGCATCGCTGCCAGATTTATGTGTGTCGGGCTACAACAAAAAAAACGCGACATATAAGTAAATGTGTGGGTTTGTGCGCGCCGGTTGAATGTGTGTCTTCCCAACATTAAACACACGGCAAAGAGACATAACTGGGGAGCGGCAGAGAGAGGAGTAGTTAATCAAGCCAGAACAAAGGCGAGTGTTGTGTAACACTCCTGAGGGAGGAGAGAACACCAGCTAGTGTTTGGAGGAGAGAGAGGAAGAAAAAGGAGAGAAAGAACCGGAGGGCGTTCACAGAACAATGTTCTCTCTCATTAGCGCACAGACTGTTCTCTTTTCACAGGTGACACACACACATTTACCGGTTATTGATCAAATGAATACACGGTTCACATGCTACCTGGAGCATGAGCGCTGCGAGTACCTTTGAACGCAGAAGGTGCGTCCCAACCAGGAGATAAGGTTCCAAACTTTGTGTTGTGTGTTATTTGGTGCCCTGTGACGCTTGGATGAACAAACGAGGCCAGGTTTTGAAGGATAAATATTCCTCCTGTGTCTTTTTTTTCTTCTTTGGCCCACATCCCTTCCTTTTTTAGTTCTCCATGCAGGTCACATGACAAACTGGCCCCCGTTACCACAGGCTGTCAGTATCGGCTGTTTAACATTTCGCACCATGACCGCGTCCTTATGAACTTTTTTACGGCCAAAATGGCAGAGCGCTATCGTGAAAAGTCCAGAAAAGTCACACACGCACAGAGATGGTGTGGGTGCACGTGTGTGGTGAGTCCGTGCAGGAGAGACCGAGAGCGAGAGGGAGAGAATGAGAGAGAGACAGAAGATATGGTGGGAGTGGAGGAGAGCGCAGCGCGGGGCTGTATCTGATAAAGTTCAGACATGGTGTTTACCCATAAAGCAATGCCAGTCTCACACAAGAGAGCAGTCTGACCTTTTCAATATTCCTCTACAGATCACATCACTCTCCTCTCCACGGCTAGACACCGGGAACGGCCGCGTGAGGGGGTGTGTGTGCATGTTTGAGTGTGTGTGTGTGTGTAGGCGTGTGTGCGTGCCAGAAGATGTGTGAGCCGTTTTGTCACTGTAAATGCGGTCCCTGCGTAGCTGAGTGCCTGTGTGTGTGTGTGTGTGTGTGTGTGCGTGTGTGTGTGTGTGCGTGTGTGCGTGCGAGAGGATGTGTGAACTGTTACCTCTGCTATGCAGGGGTTACGTCTCTGTAAACGTGACCCCTGCATAGCTGAGTGCCTGTGTGTGTGTGTGTGTGTGTGTGTGTGTGTGTGTGTGTGTGTGTGTGTGGGTGTGTGTGTGTGTGTGTGTGTTTATTACCATAACATGATGTGACTGCATGCTCTTAATGGTGCTTCCCTCTAGGTGGCTAATTCAAATGAACGCTAGTGTACTCACAACAACTGCATGCGAAATGCCATAAATAAACACAGATGTGATGTTTCTGAAGACCAGGGATGTGCCATGGTTAGACAATACAGTTAGAGCAGAGAACACAACAAGAGGATTCTTTGAGCGCCATTCTGGACTAGAATATAACATTCTGTTTCATAATAAGTGGTGTAGACTGAACTGTCATGCAAAAGCTATATGTCACAGTATTATGTCTAGAGTGTGTGTGTGTGTAGGGACATTCCCCCTGAGGCTGAGTTTATGGTTGAATGTGTTCAATGCTATTGTTTGTTAGTTAAAATATTCCTGTTGGTCAACCTCGTTTGGCATGCTGAGTAGTGTGTGTGTGTGTGTGTGTGTGTGTGTGTGTGTGTGTGTGTGTGTGTGTGTGTGTGTGTGTGTGTGTGTGTGCGTGCGTGCGACATACAGGGGCACGTTGCACCTGGGGAGTCAGGTGGCTCAGCGGTTAAGGCATCGGACTAGCGATTGCGAGTTTGATTCCCGGCTATGGCTGCATGACGTTTGTGTCGTTGGGAAAGGCACTTCACCCTACTTGCCTCAGGGGGGAATGTCCCTGTACTTGCTGTCTTGCATCTTAAAACTTAAACCTTTTAAGATTAAATGTCTGTTCTCGGTCTCGGAATTTGGGCTGGTCTGACTTAAACTACAGAGCGATAGTCTGGAAAAGATGATAATTGGAAAATGACCAGGTCTTTGCTGGCTTCTGGAGGATTTATAGGGCTGCCAAGTTCTGCCATGACCAGAGAGCCCTTCGCCAAGCACAGGGACGACCATGGGAGCCAATTAACACACACCCTAAATGAGTCAGCACTTACACACACTCTTTTGCGCGCACGCACACACACGCTTGCATGTGCACGCACACCTACACACACATGTATGCACACGCATACACACACAAGGACACATGGATCCTGTATGTAAATATATCATCAGCGTGTGTGTGTGTGTGTGTGTGTGTGTGTGTGTGTGTGTGTGTGTGTGTGTGTGTGTGTGTGGAGTGATTGCTGCCCTTTTGCAGCCACCTCCCTCAGGGATATACCGGCACACATTTCAACACAATCAATTTGAGTCGATGGACAAATGGAGGGAGGGAGAGCGGGGATGACAATGAGCAGGAGAGGGTCGACTTTTAAGTCTTGTAGCCAAGGGGAAGGTTGGCCATCACCCTTTCCCGACCCTCTCAAACGAATCTACGCTTCCTCCTCTGTCTTCTATTCTCTCCTTCCGAGTTCTTTTAACCCAGTCCTCCCTCCCTCCATCCAAACTCCTCTGACCGCCATCGCTTTCCTGAAGACTCGTCCCTCACCCCCCTCATCCCTCTCTCATCTCTGTCTCCGTCCGTTCCGATGTTTGTACAGGGCCATAAAGGAGGCAGCTAAACATGGCTGGCCTTCACAAGTAAACCATCTCATGTTACCGGCAGACAACATTGCATTAATCTGAACAGACACCAGATAAAGTAAAAAAAAAAAACACTCTCGTCCTTTGAATGAATCATCAAGGGCTCTGACCTCCAACCCTCCGAAGAGCATCACCCTCTTCCATCAATCCACCCATCCAACCATTCCCTTTCTGTGATCCTCCTGTAAAAAAAAAGACTAGATTTGTGTCAACGTTTGTGTTGCCAGTCAGGGTAAGACCTTGGTGCGTCAGTGATGTGGTTTTCTCTTGAGGAGCGTCTGGCGGTCCAGCGGTCCTCAGTTGACCTGCTCGCCCCTCACGCTGTGCATTACGAAACGCCCAGTGTGCGGATATCCTTTGTGTTTGTGAGATCGTCGTGTTTCTCGTCTCATTTCTACTTTTTAATGACTTCCCCGGATCCGCGTGTTCGCCGGGGGAACATGTGGTACCCTTAATCCACTTTCCTCATGGGGTGAAGGTTGATGAGCTAGCACTGTTTTACTAAGTGCTAATGGAGTTAGGGGTTAGCCCAGAGGCTATTCGCTAGCTCACATCTTTATTGGATTTCCATTTTACGGAGAAGTGGAACCAAATAAATCGGAGCACGGAACTGTTACCACGCCAACCAACTGGCTTAATTAGTAGAAGGTGGAGGGGAGATTCGGAGAGCAGGTACGCATCATACGAAATGAACTTGCTGAAATACCTTCGGAAATCATGTGCTATCAATCAATGACAAGATCTAATGGTTAATTACTCAGGACATGATGGCCACAGGCAAGCAATCACATTGTAACCTCGTACGAATCCGGTGTTGACATACTGTACCCTGCCATGTACACAGACAGACTCACACATCTCCCGTCTAATACAGCATTAGCCTAGCGCCAAGCAGATATGTTTTGGCATACTTCTCTCTATCTGTTCAAAGCGATGGAGCAAGCTCTGAATCATTTCCTCATTATGACATTAAGTAGTCCTGGCAACAACACAACCCTCAGGTTGAATCTATGAAAGAGAGGGAGAGATAAAAAGAGTGGGGAAACAGACAGCGACAACCAGAAGGAGAGAGAGACATCGACAGACGGAGAGAGAGAGGGAGCCTGGCACCGAATATGTGCAAAAGAAGAAGGAGAAAAAAACAAGAGCTCTCATTGTTTATGAGCGTGTTGTTTGTGGGTGGCTGGATGTGTGCATGTGTCTGTACTAAACAGGGTTCAGGTTTGCAGTGTTTCTAAACCTCCATCCATCAGGGCCGCAGGCCGAGAACGCTCCCCAGGGAGAGGCCTGTGCCTGGGGGGACAGCTGCAGAGCAACCATCCCTGGAGGGAACCACACACACACACACAGCAGCGAACACACACAAGCAGCACGGGCTGATTACACACAGCATACAACACAGCTCAACGCCACAACTACACACAAACCGGCATCTCAACACAACACAATGCCAGCAGAATGAAAACTAGTGGGAAAGATAAAAGTTGTTTCTGTCAAACTAACCGGTATTGCGTAACCCAGATACTCAAACAATTTTTTTCTTCATACATTCTCCCCCTTTCTGTCTTTCCTTATCAGGTCATGTTGATAGCTCCCTTGTTGAGTTGTCTACTGTCATGAACAGGAAGTGGATGTACTGGACCTTTCTAAACCACAACTGACACAGGTGTAGCGTGGGATAGGTGGCAGAGGGTTTGACTTCATATCAAGGGGCCACTGGTTCAAATCCCCCTCCCCCCGTTTGTCCCTTTGGATGAAATGCGAAATAAGTTCTATGTTACGAAACCCAACAGGCTTGTATAAGAGGAGCCAGCACTCCACCATGATTCCATCACAGTGTTCTCCTGTCTTACCCCCCCCCCCCCCCCCCCCCCATCACTTCTCATTCCGCACAGAGCGGACGAACACGCACCTGACACGAGCGCGGGGGGGGGGGGGGGGCGCACGCAAGGACGCTCACACGATCCCTCTCCCAGCTGCTGCCATGGGACATATTGACCTCAGAAACACGGACAACTTCATCTTCCCAGACACACGCCGAATCACACACACCAAGGTCCACCTCATCTATCTGAACTGCACACACATACACACACACACACGTAATTAGTTTTGTGCACGCACACGCAGGACTGCACTCACACACGTTGGTGGCGTGCCTTTCTGTACACACACACAGGCAAAGATCGCTCAGTAAGATGGCATCACTGGTAGGAGACAGGATCAGTAGGGTGGCATCACTGGTAGGAGACAGGAGGATCAGTAGGCTGGCATTACTGGTAAGAGACAGGATCAGTAGGCTGGCATCACTGGTAGGAGACAGTAGGATCAGTAGGCTGGCATCACTGGTAGGAGACAGTAGGATCAGTAGGCTGGCATTACTGGTAAGAGACAGGATCAGTAGGCTGGCATTACTGGTAGGAGACAGTAGGATCAGTAGGCTGGCATTACTGGTAAGAGACAGGATCAGTAGGCTGGCATCACTGGTAGGAGACAGTAGGATCAGTAGGATGGCTACACTGGTAGGAGACAGTAGGATCAGTAGGCTGGCATCACTGGTAGGAGACAGGATCAGTAGGATGGCATCACTGGTAGGAGACATGATCAGTAGGGTGGCATCACTGGTAGGAGACATGATCAGTAAGGTGGCATCACTGGTAGGAGACAGAATCAGTAGGCTGGCATCACTGGTAGGAGACTGGATCAGTAGGGTGGCATCACTGGTAGGAGACAGAATCAGTAGGCTGGCATCACTGGTAGGAGACTGGATCAGTAGGCTGGCATCACTGGTAGGAGACAGTAGGATCAGTAGGCTGGCATTACTGGTAAGAGACAGGATCAGTAGGCTGGCATCACTGGTAGGAGACAGTAGGATCAGTAGGCTGGCATCACTGGTAGGAGACAGTAGGATCAGTAGGCTGGCATTACTGGTAAGAGACAGGATCAGTAGGATGGCATCACTGGTAGGAGACAGTAGGATCAGTAGGATGGCATCACTGGTAGGAGACAGGATCAGTAAGGTGGCATTACTGGTAGGAGACAGGATCAGTAGGCTGGCATCACTGGTAGGAGACAGTAGGATCAGTAGGCTGGCATTACTGGTAAGAGACATGATCAGTAAGGTGGCATTACTGGTAGGAGACAGTAGGATCAGTAGGGTGGCATCACTGGTAGGAGACAGAATCAGTAGGCTGGCATCACTGGTAGGAGACTGGATCAGTAGGCTGGCATCACTGGTAGGAGACAGTAGGATCAGTAGGCTGGCATTACTGGTAAGAGACAGGATCAGTAGGCTGGCATCACTGGTAGGAGACAGTAGGATCAGTAGGCTGGCATCACTGGTAGGAGACAGTAGGATCAGTAGGCTGGCATTACTGGTAAGAGACAGGATCAGTAGGATGGCATCACTGGTAGGAGACAGTAGGATCAGTAGGATGGCATCACTGGTAGGAGACAGGATCAGTAAGGTGGCATTACTGGTAGGAGACAGGATCAGTAGGCTGGCATCACTGGTAGGAGACAGTAGGATCAGTAGGCTGGCATTACTGGTAAGAGACATGATCAGTAAGGTGGCATTACTGGTAGGAGACAGGATCAGTAGGATGGCATCACTGGTAGGAGACAGTAGGATCAGTAGGATGGCATCACTGGTAGGAGACAGTAGAATTAGCAGAGTAGCATCGTTACCTTTGGATTGAAGTGCAGATGGAAGCAATTACAGGCGGCCTGGGCTTCCTTCAGTAAAGAATAGCACATAATCAACCTGCGGCGTTTGATTTTAAAAAGCCCTGGCTGGCAAAATGATTACGCAATTTAGCTTCATTCTGCTCTCTTTCTGAAGGTAATGAACATATTTTATCAGCCCCAAGAACCCTTAATAAAGTCTCCAAGGGAATGGGGAAGCAAGGAATCCGAAGAGTATTATGGGCTATTTCTCTTGATTGTTATTTCACAACGAAGCAATTATAGACATTAGGTCTGTGCCTTGGCAATCGGTAGATATGTTGTTAGACAGTGCGGTGTGCTTAATGGGGCTGTACGGACGAAGATATAGCACAGCCAATCTGGAAGATCCATGTGAAAACTAAACCCAGTTTGATTTGAATTTTCTACCAAGCCTGGAACTAACAAGGTGTTCGTTTGAAGAATGTCTTTTGTGGACTTAATTAGTCTGTGGGAAAACAGTTGTAGACATGTGTTTACAGAGGTGGAACTCCAACCTTTTTTAACGTTGTTGAGGTGATTGGAAGAGCGGGTGAAATTGCAGAGGGAACACAGACTATATATCACCGAAATCACCTGAACACATCAGACAGTCCACATTCCCCTGCCTAATCACCAGCAGGCATGTAAAGGAGAAGCTCCCTTCACCTACGAAGGCCCTTCTTTTCCAGAAGCCTGTTAAATCTCCTTCCAGAAGCATGGCTAGTATTAGCAGAATGGCAGCGTGTCGGAACAGCCTTTTAGACTGAAGACAGGCACGGATAATTACTGAGAGAATGTGAGAACTTACCCTGTTCTACATTCTTCATCCCTCCTTCCCCTCCCACCATGTTCATCCATCTAAGTGGTGGAACACAGAAGTTCCTTTCTTTTTCCCCATCACCCCCCCCCACCCCCCCCCCCCCCAACGCTAATCTGCAAAACCAAGGCACTGATTTAATTTAATTTATTCATGGCAGCACATTGGCTCCCAAGCAGGAAATTAACATCTTTTAATTTCCTATATTAAATTTCATACTTTCAACCTTGAAGTTAATTAAGAACATTAGACAGTGAGCAATCTCATTCCTGTTTGCTATGACTTGTAGTAGGTGTGTAGAAGGGGGCGGGCGGGAGGGCGGGGGGGGGGAGGCCGGGGGGAGGGGGGGGGGGTGACGACGTACAAAAGCTTTACCTCAATTGAGAGGAACGCTCGTCGAACGCCTCTGTACAGCGCACCCTCCCGCCGCCGAAGCATGCTCGTACAACACGGACACAGCAGAGCACGGCGCTCAACGGAAGGTCAACGCAGCGTTGCAAATCGAGACGTGCGGACGAGCACAATAGCCGAACCGCTTCGCTATCCTTTCAAGGAGCTTGCCGATAGGATGAATGGAATACGGACGTCCTTTCCGGAAGCTCTCAGATGGAGCTGTACAGCTATACAGAAAAGGGACCCCCTGAGAGGTGATGGGTGAGTGTTTTCAAGAAGAAGAGACCTGGATCCTGCTGGAATGAGGAAAAAAAAAAGAGAGATGGGAGGAGGAGAGCCGATGAAGCTGGATCCAGTCTTCTTTTGAGGCCTCGGGTGAACTGGACCAAGACAAGGGGGATGGGCGGAAAAGTTCCAGTCCGCTTGTATTCCAACCACGCCGCTTCATCAGGCGCGATTCAGCCCCGATGCATCCAGCGATCGCTCCCCCCCCACCCCCCACCCCCCACCCCCACCCCTCCCCCCCTCAGTCGGCACGTCACGGTTGGATGATGGACGACATCGTATTCGCGCCCGGCCCCCCGGTGTTTTACTGTTTACCCGATGAACGCTGTACGGGAAGCTGCGCCGAACGAAGGCTGCGCTGTTAGCATAACGCTGTTAGCGTTCTCTTAATTACAGTCATTTAGCTGCAGTATCTGGGAGGCTGGCCAAGGATCCCTGGACTCTGGACTTGATTTCATTACATTAACCTCTGGACCTGACAGATTAGCGGTGTGCGGCACGAATCCTGGAGTGTGCCTTCCCCACGGACTTCCTGCAGCTGGGGGGGAGGGGCGGGTGGGTGGGGGGGGGGGGGGGTCCTTGGTATACTTCCACACAGGTTTGGGTGCTGGTGGTGCACCCTGCTCCCAGGGACAGCTGCAGGTGTGGGCACGAATGAGCTGTGATCTCCACGTCTCACTTCATCAGCGGCCATATAAAGACATGTCCTCCTCTAATCCCATTAACGAAGCAGCTAATGGGAAATGAGATATGCACCTGGGGAAGGAGAGGGCAAGAGAGAGGAAGAGGGAGAGCGATAGAGAGAGATAGAAGGATGGGGATTGTGAAGGAGAGAACTAGAGAGAAGTGAGAGGGAGGGAAAGAGGGAGTTAAAAAGAGAATTTAGTGTGTGTGTATTGTGTGTGTGTGTCTGTGTGTGCGTGTGGGTGGGTGGGTGTGTGTGTGTGTGTGTGAGACAGAGGGCTACAGCGAGAGCGAGAAAAAGAGAGAGAGAGAGGGAGAGAGAATAAAGAGAGCAGGCAAGAGTGGGAGAAGAAGTTGGCAGGGTATTCAAAGTGCAGCCCTGCTGTGTTTCCCCTGCTATTTAATCAGCTGGGCTGACCCTAGGGCAGACATTATTTTCCTAGAGAGACCTGGGATGAGCTCTAATGACAGCAAGCTGATCTCAGAGCAGCACTTTCAGAAGAGGGTCATTCCTCATATAGACAGTCAGAGCAATAAACTTAGTTTGGGGAGCGAGCAAGGATGGTGATAAGAGAGGGAGAGGGAAGATGAAGGGAAGTAAGATAATGAAGTGAAACAGAGGGCGAAGTCAGATGATGAAACTGAATGAGGGAGAGAGAGAGAGAGAGAGAGAGAGAGAGAGAGAGAGAGAGAAGGAGAGAGAGAAGGAGAGCGAAAACAAGCATGGCAGATATGGTATGTCAGCCAAGTGAGACTGTGATAAGAGCAACAAACAGAGTGTGTGTGTGTGTGTGTGTGTGTGTGTGTAGTTGGGTGGGTATGGGGAAAGAGATGGATGTTGTGATGTACTTACCAGATAACTTGTTCAGTCGGGGTACGAGTCATGCAGATTTGTTGATATTGACGAGATGCAAGACCACCTGGTCCAAGCGGTGCAGCGAGCATGGCACATCAACGCCAATGCCACAGCGCCCACACACACACAAGCATCCACAAGCGTGCACAAACCTGAGCAACATCAATACACACCTACCCCACATCACTGCATTCTCTGTCATCTCCCTTGGCTTTGATAAAGTACCTAGATACCTACATACTGCACACCTTGAGGATCATTTACATTTAGCAGAAGCTCTCGTCCAGAGTGATTTACAGCAAGTACAGGGACATTCCCCCCCTGAGGCAAGTAGGGTGAACTGCCTTGCCTAAGGACACAACGTCAGCCAAACGGCAACCTTCTGATTACCGGCCCCACTCCCTAACCGCTCCCCTTGACTCCCTCAGTAGGAAGACAGGAGGGATTGTGACAAAGGAAGAAAGCAAAAGAGGAACTAGAATGTGGAAGACCGAGACAAAGACAGAAACAGAGAGAGATTAACTAAAGAAGGGCGGTTGGGTCTCGGGTTCGAAAAAGGTAAGAGCTCGCGGGAAAAACAAGAAGGCGGGAGGAAAATGATGAGAACGAACAGATGGACGGTCGATACGAACCGAGTGGGCAGAAAGAGGAGAACAGAGGGGCGGACGAGAAGAGAGAGAACGAGAGGAAGAGCGAAGTAAGGAGGATGACGAAGGCAGAAGCGAGCGGAGACCCAGAGCTGCTGAACAGCTCAAATGCGAGGGCTCGTCTCCCTCGGGCGGAGATGTCACCCTAACGTGAGTCGTCCAGTTGTGCCGTTTGCCGTAGGTGTGCGTCTGCGAATCGGAGAGCATCCTCGCTGGCAAAGTTTTAGTTGCGTGTCACACGCCCAGCCAGCCTGTCAGTGTTCTGATACTAAACACCCACTCACGCGCGCATATTCAGGGTCGGAGAAAAGGGTCAGCTCAGCGACACCACGCCCAATCATGAGCACGGTAAGACGAATGGTGAGGCATTATAGCGTGTAATTTCTAAGGTTCTAATGCCCACTCAGAAAACCCAGATCTCTACCTGAATCTACATATTCTTATGTAACAGGATATATCTCCCCTCTCCATGGAAACACTCCCTCACACACACACATACACACACACACACATACAGGCACACTCCCTGCCTGTGCAATGACATTTAGATGAAGTAATGAAATCCTGTCTCTCCAGTTTTTTGCCAACGCTGAGAGGAGGGCAGTCTTCTAAGGTTTATCTCTGGAGCTGAGTACACACGGCTAACACGTACACACACACAAAGCTAACACACACACTCACAGCCAACACATGTTTGTGTTGGTGCGCAGCCGCAGTCTAACTGGGCCACCTGACCGGCCTGCACCAGATCCTGTCTCCTTTTAGAAAGTGAAAGCTGTGTGTTTGTGCTCATTCCCCCTGCGCCTTACCTGTGACTACACATACAGGCTCACAGCTGGGACACCTTCATGACCCACACACTACACTCACACACGTTCTCCTGCTCCCCCCCCTCTCTCTCTCTCTCTCTTGTTCTCACTTCCTAGTTCACTCTCTCTCTTTCTGTCTCTCTCTCTCTCGTTCTCACACTTCCTAGTTCACTCTCTCTCTTTCTGTCTCTCTCTCTCTCTCTCTCTCGTTCTCACACTTCCTAGTTCACTCTCTCTCTCTCTCTTTCTCTCTTGTTCTCACACTTCCTAGTTCACTCTCTTTCTCTCTCTCTCTCTCTCTCGTTCTCACACTTCCTAGTTCACACTCTTTCTTTCTCTGTCACAAACGCACACAAGCACACAGACCAGACAAACACACGCGCGAAGACACGCGCGTGCAAACTCCTCCGTCCGACCGATCTAGAGGGACACAGAGCTCTTTAGGCAAGGTCGCTCATTCATCATCTAAATCTCTCTGTGAGTCGCACACGCACGCACACACACACAGAGGCGCTGACCTGTTCCAAAGCCCCATGTTGTTATCTGGTGTTGTGGCCATCAGCCCTGAGGAGGAGAGCAGAGCTGCTCCACTCGTTTACTCTCAGATCCGCCACTCCAGGGGTCAACTTTATTAATACTCACCCACCCCGGAGAGGGAGCGAGGGGTGGGGGCCGATGAAAGAGAGGGAGATCATGGAAGGATGAAAGGGATGGGAGGGGAAGGGAGCGCGAAGTGAACGATCTCCAATGGGGAGGGGAAAGGGGAGTGGTGGAGATGGCAAAGAGTCTGATAACTTATCGTTAAGCAACCGGTCCAGGGTCAACGCTGACGGGAACAGCCTTCTGGGATGTGTGGTCCCTCAAACAATAAATACGCTGTTCCGGTTGACCCCACAACGCCGTGTGATAGACATCCCCACGTCACGGAACAGAACGCACCCCACAGCCTCGACAGAACAGGCTGCATGTATGCTATTGCTATATGCAATAGCTATATTTTACAAAATTGCTATAAATGTATGCTATATGCTCCCATTACCACATCAGCCCAGCACCCCCCCACTGCTAGATGGACAGCCTGGTACGACCTTGACAGATTCCGAGCTGCATATATATTGTTTATAGGCACACGCTTCACAGAAACATAGTTCAGACAGACTCGGCAGATTGGATTTAGCCAACAGTACTTCTATCATTAATGACTTTAATTGGAAATGAGTTGGTGTCCGCTGGCTTGGCGCAAATCTCCTCCAGCCTCTGTGAGTGGAGACAGTAACGAACGGGCTGTCACCTCAGGTTCAGCCATGGCCCCGCACAGCCGCTGAGGGATTCCTGACGCTGCGCCGTGTGTGTGAGTATGTGTGTGGGTGGGTGTTTGTGTGTGTGTACATGTGCGTGCGGTGTGTGTGTGTGTATTTGTATGTGTGGCGTGTGTGTGTGCTGGGTGTGTATTTGCGTGTGTGGTGTTTGTTTGTATCTATGTGTGTGGTGTGTGTGCGTGCGTGCGGTGTGTGTATGTGTACACGCGTGTGTGTGGTGTGTGTGTGCGTGTGGTGTGTGTTTGTGTATGTGGGTGTTTGTGTGTGTGGCGGGTTTGTGTGTGTGTGTGTGGTGTGTGTGTATTTGTGTGCGGTGTATGTGTATTTGTGTGTGTGGTTTTTGTTTGTATCTATGTGTGTGGTGTGTGTATGTGTGTGTGTGTGTGTGTGTATGTGTGTGTACGAGAGTGTGTCCTCAAGTGTGTCAGGCCCAGAGACATGGACTCCACTCAAACACCAATTTGTAGGAATGAGAAACGAGGTCAGTATTCGTGGAGAGGGTTGTCCTCTCTGACAGCCTCCTGACGCGCACTGTGACACAGGATCGTCAGAAAAGGCGGCTCATTCACACGTCAACACCTCAGAGTCATGCCGTGATCACGTCACACGCGTGACCTTTCAAAACACACAGGTGAATGACTTTTGGCAACGCGCTGATGCGAAAATGATGGTACGGAAAAATACACGCGCGTCGACATACTGAAAACTTTATAGGACGACCAGCGCAATCATATTAACCTCTGACGGATCAGGTTTTTGAGAAATGCAGCCGTTTAATCGTTCTTTTGCAATTTCAACACACACACACATGCACGCCAGTGAAAACGTTCAATTGCGCTTCGTGGGAAACGAGTAGAGCCATCCAATCCTGTTTACAGTGACCTCAGCACTTACTGCTGTTATGGTGCGCACACACGCGCAACACACACACCACACAAACCCCACACACGCACATCCAGTCCCACACACACTTGTACCCTGTGTTAGATGCTGTTAACAACGCGGCAATTCCATTTTAATTCCAAATGAAACAGGGGTTGTGTAACACCAATTTCTCCATGAATTAGTGGATGGGATTGCGTATTGTGTTCCCTTAATCCTAAATAGGAATGCTCTCGGGATAAAAAATAGATAGTGTTTAATCGTTCCTTAGTGACAGAGAATGTGTATCTATCCGTGGTTTCAGGAGCACGTAGATTTACGCGGCATAGATCCAGCCTCAACACTGATCTGAAGTCATAAGCCCTGGTGATGTGGTGGGGAGGCCCTCCATGTGGGGGGAGTACAGCCTGGATCAGACCCTTGCTGCTGGGGTGGAATGTGTTGAGGGTGCTGGGCGTGGTGGAGGAGCGGAAAAAGAAAAGTGGAGAACTAAACCGAGGCAATGGGGGTGGGGGAGAGAAAGAGAGATAATGAAAATGATAGTTGATGATAGAGGAATGGAGAGGAGGGGAGATAGGTCATAGGAAAGAAAGAGTGTATTTTTCTTCTTCCATTGCGTAATCTTTCGTAATGGTTAAGTGCATTGTTAGGGGAAATCACACTGTTACATAAGGGTGGGGGCACGTCTCTAAACTAGCTTTTAAATGCCATGAATAACCCAAACCTCACTGCTCCCTCAACTATTGTTACTTCATGCGTGCATGCAGTGTGTGTGTTTATTTTTGTTTATTTAACGCTTCGGATAAAAGCATCGGCAAAATGAATAAATGGAATGCGTGTGTGCGCGCGCATGTCTCCTTTTAAAGCCTTGAAGAAATCAGCGTGATTGGTTTGGTTTAAAAATACTATTAACATGTCTTCGATTCATGTCTCCTTAGATGAGACCTCAGCGTGGGTTTGGAATCTCCTCAACATCATCTTGTATTTCTACTCAATGCTCAGTCCAATTAACGATACTAGAGCGAGAAAATGAGCCGGAATACCAGCCTTAAATGCAGCGTCAAAGAAAGTATTGAACATTAAAATAGCGTCTAAACAAACAAAGTTAATAAGTACCCTCTTATCCAACAAAGCAAAACAAACTTTACTTTTCGGGTCTGCCTGTAGTTACTAGTAATTACTAGTAATGAGTATGATTAGATTCGGTTCAACTTTATTGTTGTTACAAATGTGGAAATATAAGGAAACTACGTTAAACATCCAATCAGAAGTGTTCAGAGAAGCAGTTATGTACAGAAAATGTAGATGAGTAAGTTATCTACAGATGAGTGGAATGCTGATGAGCTGTTATGTAGAGGTTAAGCGAAGCTAGTTGTGGCAGGGCACTCAGGCAGCGCAGGTCATTGCTCATTATCACACCTGTTTTAGCACAAGCCCACTGAGCCACATGAGACAGCCTTTAAAGGCACCGCGGATATGCACACTAATCGCGATTGTCTAATGATCATTGCTGCTTCCACCCTCCACCATCCCCTTTCTCCCCTGTTGTCTGTCTGTATCAGGGGGATGATATCTCTATTGCTCCCTGCCTCATGTATGAATGCTTCGTATGTGTCGCATCAAGGAGGTAGGGAGCGCTTCCCTTTTGATCTTCCACTCCGCCAAAGTCAAACGTATTTCCATGTCATGGTTATCAATACATACATCACGTGAGTATCTTGACTGAACTGTCAATGCAATGCAAGAAAATATGTGCATTGGGCCTGACAACATTTGGATCAAGGCAACAGGCAATATTTCATCAACCAAATCCCTCTGACTTTTGAAGGGTGACGAAAATATTTATTTTGCTGCAGCAAGATACACGGTGGAAATAAATGAATGCAGGTTTAAATGAATAAATGTGACTGTCATTTATACTGTATGTATTTTTATTCTGACTGATTTAGTGTGTTACTGTCATTTATTGTGTTATATTTTTCACTATCCCTCTGGAATGCTGAAAAGCTTGGCTAGTTTAATTTAAAAAACAACCTTTTCTCAACAAAGACAAAAAAAGCACAATAACATGTAATAGAGCTTCTGAATTCTGCTGCACCTGTACAACTTGTATTTAAAGTCACTGCACCGACAAATTCAGTCAGTTTGAAAGAGCCACTGGAGAACAACATTCGTACGACAGAGAAATTAGAAAAAAAAACATTGTCTTGATGGGTCAAGCCCAAAGTAGACCACAAATCTCTTCGGAGAAACCGCAAAAATGGATGTGGAGGAAGAAGAAGAGAGGAAAGTCTCGTGGAGGATGTTTCAGCTTTGTCTTAATCCTGAGCTGTGTTGGTGGACCTGAGCGAGAGTCTGCTCAGACCTCAGGTTTTCTACTCAGAGAACAGGTAACGTCATTCAGAACTAATTCAGACCCAACATTATAATGGAAGACCCACACTGCTTACACCATGTACATGTATGTCTGTAGGCCAAAACATAGCAACATGATGGAAACATGAATGTATAGACACACACACACTTCTCCTCCTCAGGTGATAGAGGATGATGAGGAGCTGCTGCTCTCTATGGCTGGACCTCTGGTTCCCTACATTCCTGTGCAGCGTCCTGTAAGTCTGTCTTGAGGTCAAAGCTTTCAGAGGGCGCATCAACTTGTCACTAAGAACTATTGCTAGTAAATGAGTAAAAAAACACTGACAAAGTATACTGCGTACAAGTAAAGATATTACAAAAAAGTCCTGAAATTCTTTCTTTTTCCTCTCTGCCACACAGGCTCCTTCATCCAGGCCTACGATCCAGGTGACAAACGCTGGAAAACTCCTTCTGAGTGATTTAGCATCACTGGAGACTCTGGTAACTATCCTCCTTCCATGTTCTTCATTCACTATTCACTGTTTGGAGAAAAACACACTGGGTTACACCTGTTAGTCACCCTCAAGGACGATTTTGTTCTCGATACTGTCTCAATATGTTTTCTGCTAGACTTTCTTCATAGCCCCGGTATGGCTCAAGGAACACCCCGAGGTATAACCAAGCCCTTCTAGAAGACAGGTAACTGTGCATCATCACCCTCTGCATCTGTATTTTGTCTGCCCTGGACACAGGCAAAAACAACTGTTCAGAGAGAGCACTTTGGACATGTTCAATTCTAGAAGATCAGGATGACTTTGGTTTTTGCTCATCCTTTCTTTCTACCTAAGCTTGAAGCCAAGAAGGAGGCCTCCTTTTTTGAGGAAGAACCAGAGATGCTCCACGAGGAGGGAGTATTTGACTTGGTCGATCCCTGGAACTCTTCAGACTTGCTTTGCACCAGGTGCTATGTTGGGCGACTGCAGGGAACTCAGACATCTATGTCTTGAGCACTTATCTGATTCTGTATCAAACACTACACAGACACACACACTACAGTAGTGGGAGTGGGGAAATGCACTGGTGTAGTCAGCCCTGTCTGTAAGTTACAAGCTCTAATGTCAACCTTGGATAAAACAATGTCCTCTAGGTTGATTGGTTTGTTTGTCTCAGCAACCACCAGTCGGACCTCTTCAACTAGAGAGTCTGACTTCGCTGACCCTCCTGCTTCACACACCTCTCCTCCATCACCACCTTTTGATGAGGTAAATATCTCCACACTTCCATCTCCTTATACCAATGATCTCTCTGGCCACTGAGTGAAAAGCGCCTTCAGATTGAGACCAGTGTTGCTTTTGTGTTGTAGTATTTTGAGGAGAGTGTGAACTAAGTCCCCCTGATGCAGTAAGAAACACCAGTCTACTCTGCTAAGGGCAGAATTAAAGAAAAAATGTTTCCTCAGCACTCTTCACAATGTCAATTGCTTTTGATACAGGAGTTACTTCGCGTACAAGGGGATGACGGGCTTTCAATGGAAGCTGGTTGCCCTCCGCAAAGCCTTTCAGTATTTGTCATGAACCATTGCATTTGACTTTATGTAGATAAAGTGGACTGATGGTTTTCCATTCCTTCCGAGGAGCTGACCAACACCAGCTAGTCCCTGAACCTAATGTGCCATGCTGGGCGGATGGTTCTGGGGGAGCTGGCTCAACTTAATGGCCAGGGGTCTCATTTATAAAGCTTGCGTACGCACAAAACGGGGCTGAAAAAGTGCGTACGCCAGTTTTCACGCAAAGTCAGTGATTTATAAAAAACTAACTTGGCGGTAGAATGTGCAGTCCTCCACGCAAACTATGACCCTCCCGTAAACCTACGCACTTTTTGGAGACAGTGGGAATTGGAGACACGAACTGCAAAAAGTAAAAGTCGGAGAAGCGATTACTCGTAATATTTATGTATTTTGTTGTCCTCACACACATTGACTCAATTTATGATTATAATGAAGATTAAATACATCAGTGTTATTTGAGCTTGAACTGCGTGATAATTGTTCCATACACATCTTGTACAATGCAACTCAAATTTTTAATCAATATTCAGCACTGTCTTTCTCACAATCAGATTGTCCTTTTACCGCAGTGTAGGAGGCTGAAATGCATGTAACTACAGAACACAAAGTATAACTAAATATATTTCTTTAATACTGTGCATATATCATTATATGTCAAAAACTGGAAATACTGTACAGTTGTTAAGCTCCCGCGCAATCACTACACTCATTACACTTCAGAATCAGAATTCGTTTTTAATCGCCATGCAAGATACATAATCACGAAATTTACTACTGCAGTTGTTACCGCTTCTTCTCCGGTTCTGCCACTTGGCGCTGTCGCACTATTGTGTTGTTTTTTGTTTGCCTTGATTCACCGTGAAGAAGAATCACCTGCCAGGTTCATGAGAATGATACTAGATTAGCATTCATGAGGTCCTTTGCATTGACCATTTATGGTTAAAAATGGGCGTGTCCAGGGCGGGGTGCAATGATACTTTACGTACGCACACTTGTGGTTAAGCTGTGATTTATAAAGCGAACATTGCCTACAAGTGTGCGTACGCACGGTTTTATAAATCTGAATTTTTATGTGCATACGCCAATTTACGCTTTTGGGCGTACGCACACTTTTAGTAAGAATTCTACGCACTCTTTTATAAATTAGACCCCAGGTAACTACAGAAATCACGATACTGAGAGGGAAAGACACAGGATGCTGAGTGTTACAGCGTGTTGTAGTCAAAAAGATGTTTGAGTTTCCTGATTGTTTTCTGTTTTGAGGACGTGAGTGTGTTCCAGCAGGCATATGATCGCCTAGTCTCATACCTGAATGAGCCTGAGAACAGGGAGGCAGCCCTGGATGAGGTCAAGCAGTCAGGAGTAGGTGTAGCCAGACATCAGATCAGATAGTTGTTCCATAGCAATTAATGAGGTTCTGATGTAAGACGTTGACATACTTGTTATCTAGTGTTACATTAAAATATGCATTTGTAACTTTAAAATGTGTTCTTGATTGATTTCAGATCACCCAGATCAATTTTATTGATCTGTTCTTTGAATTGGTTCTGCTTGGCGTCATGGAGGGCAAGTCTGTCCATGCTGCACCCGTAAGTCACACAAACCAAATAGCGTCAATTTATCGGCTGATCAAACCCACCATACTGTAGTCCTGTCAGTATGTTGAGGGTCTAATCTCTCGTGTCTCTCTACTACCCCAGAGGCCCAACGGATTCATCGACTCCCTGTTTGGAGTTATTCTGTCCATTGCACCACCAGGACAGAGCTGGAGCCAGGGAGCTGATAGCTTTCTAACTAGCATCAGGATGTGTGGTCGCTTTCTCCCCCCCCATCCCACGCTACACCCAAATTCAGATTCAGAATACTTTATAGTATATAAATAGTGTTAACTGCTAGTTTGTGTCTTTATAGGATTAGAGTACTAAATGTTGTCAATGTCTGAATGTATTCTCAGAGCCAAATGGAATCGTGGATGGACGCCATTTTCCACTTTGACGACAATCTATATGGCTGCTCTAAAAGAAGGTCCTGCAGAACCTGCAAATGCAGGTCAAATTCCTGTTGTCCATCTTGGATTAAGATCCATCTCATCCATGCAACCACTCATCCATCTCATCCACGCATGCTGAGATGAGAAAATTCTGTCTGACATCAGACTCGGATCCTAGTCTGATCGAATAAAACTGCAGCTCTAGCACGTGGTCAGACTCAGTGTCTTCTTGTAGATACTAGATATCAAAGAGGATAAGAACTGAGAGATGATCATAACAGAAATTTACACAGAAATCCAGGTACCATATTTTCCGGACTATAAATCGCTCCGGATTATATATCGCACCAGCCAAAAAATGTGTGATAAAGACGGAAAAAACATATATAAGTCGAACTGGCGTATAATGTCACCAAAAACAGACATAAGGAAAAACAGGCTGAATAAGTGTACGGCATACTAACGTTATTCAGATAACTATAGCATAAAGAACATGCTACCAAGTTTACCAAACCATCAGTTTTACTCACGCGGTTTAGTGTGAACATAACGTGAAATTAAATCAGTGTTGGGTAAACTACTTGGAAAGTGTAGTGACCTAAGCTACTAGTTACTCTACATCTGAGGTCTCAAACTTGTGCCATAGCGGGTGCAGGTTTTCGTGTTAACCAAGCCACTACACCAGCTGTTTTCAATAACAATTTGGATTTCACAAAGTGGAGAAACTCATTAGTGAAATCAGATGGTGTAGTGGCTTGGTTAAAGCGAGTTTGAGACCCCTGCTCTACATTAAATTAAGCTTCACTACACCGAAGCTAAGCCCAAAAAAAGCAACTGTGAAATAGGGATTAAATGCTGCATCGGGATAACGGAATTCAGCCGAAGTAGAAACCTCTTGGACGGAATATATTTGGGCGATTTGGTTGGATCATTTGCTTCTCGATCGGACATCCTTGAGACATCTTGGGACACTCCAGAATCAAGTAAATTCATGTCAATGGTAGCTAGCTTAGCCAGCTAGCAGACCTGAGATCAGAGGCGCAGTCAAATGAAGCATTATTGCCCTTTGTTTTTAACCGGACGGGCACACAGACTAGACAGACGGGGAGTTGATTGAAGGCGCCGCGATTTGGTCTGAAAGATTCGCGAACCATGCAGAGAAATTTAGCAAGCTAAGCTACAGCAACACGGCAAAAGTAGTTTATCTACATCAAAGCTTTTTTTAAATATTGGAACAACTTCATTCCAAGGCAAAGCTATTTCAGTGATCAATAATACTGTCAATCAGACAAGATAAATAATTAAATTGTTTATTAAACAATATGATGTGCTCTCACTGCTCCAAAACCAGAACACAAAACATGCGTTTGCATGGGTATGCTCAATAACTTGGGGACATTTGCATGACAAACTGCAAGTTAACTTCAAACTCAATAACTTAACTCAAACCACAGTAGTAAAAGAATAAAGACCTGCCAAACACTGCTCTACTATGTTTGGACGACTCCCTCGCGATCAATTCGTCTCCGTCCTCCTCACCCTTTGCCATCTTTCCATCAAGTAACATAACTCAAGCAAGCTAACTTGTCTTTATTCCCCTGCATCACGTTGTAGCCGAAGTGCTTCTGTCGGGCGCTGCGCTGAGCTTCAGAGATGTTTGTAAAAATGTCGCTTGTGTGGACGCTACTGCACTACTTGGTTAATAAAAGAGCTAAGCTACTGAAAAGCTATTTGATTCAGAAAACAGCGACCCTAACCTACCACCACGCTACTGAGAAATGTAGTTAAACTAGTACGCCGCTGCGTGTAGCAACGCTACTGCCCAACAATGAATGATATAATAATGTGTTAATCATTTCACACATAAATCGCTCCGGGTAATAAGTCGCACCCCCGGCCAAACTATGAAAAAAGACTTATAATCCAAAAAATACGGTATTTAAAATATAAAGTATCAATCGTTCCCAGACGCTGCCATGTCACCCCGCTCCTCATCGCCCTCCACTGGCGTCTGTGAAGGATTTAAAATCATACTGATAATGTGGCCACACTAGTACAGTACTGACAAAACTGCTATCTTGACAATGCTGCTATATCATTTACAATTTGTTTAACCTCTTAATGTATCATGAATTACTAACACTAAATAAAGCACCATAGTGCCTGTCTTCACTAACACTATTGCAGGCCTGAGTTGCTGAAGTCGAAGGTCATAACTACCAGAGTGTATTATTCCATGCAACTCTGTACCATGAGAAAGGTCAGAGGTTAGCCAGGATTGAATTATCCCATGCAAACCTGTACGTGAAGTAAGGAACAGCAACCAGGTTCTATTGACACTAATATTGCTTTATACACTATTATGTCTAAAGTTCTATTAACACTATTCTTGCCTAAAACACTTTTATTTCTAATGAAAATGTTAAGGGATTCTTTTGTGTTCACTTTGTTACAGCATGTGATTTGAGGCCAGAGAAGGGAGGTTTGGGACAATGGAGCATTCAGCTAAAGTATCAACCTTCAGAGATAAGTTAGTACATAGCTGCAGGGAGAAGCCATAGAGGGGAGACTCAACAATCTATTAATTCAGACATTGGTGTAGTATTTATACTTTAGTATGATCTAGTTATTGTCCTTTGCTGAGAGAGATCTTTAACCACATACTGATGGCCTTCTCTCCTTTATTAGCCTTTCAATAGGGGCTTTCACCCAAGATCCTTCTAACTAGAATTGGGCGCATGTTGAATCAATCATACATTTCCTGCACAATGTAACACTTCGGTCAGCACATCTCTCCTAGGACAACCAAATGGACATTCTGAACTTTGCACTGCCCAACTCTGTATCCAGAACCAACACCTGGCCAACCCTGTATCCAGAACCAACACCTGCCCAACCCTGTATCCTGACCCTCACCCATCCAAACCCCTGACCTGCCCTTCCGGGGAAAGACCCTCTTTCCCTGTGGGCACCACAGCACCAGCCTTGAACCCTGCCCCCACCCTCTCTAACTCAAGAGACTCTCTCCTCCCTTAACTACAATCTGACAATTCATTTTTCTACTGTCATCTATCATCCTGGAACAGGATGTCCCATGACCCCCTAAAGGACTCTGGACCTTCCATTGGACATTTTCACGTTTACTCCCCTGCGACTTGACCAATCACCAAACAAACACCTCCTTGCCAGGAGAGATACAAAAGTAAGCTCTCAAGGACAGAGAGCCAGAATTGAGACTGGACAGGACCCCTGTTGGTTTGTTGTCTGCCTTTATTCTCCATTGAAGGCCTTCTTTGATTGTCAGTTGTGTCTGTACATTGTGAATGCATCACTATCTGCTTCATTAAACATATTGATAATTTGTTAACTTGGTATTTGGTTCTTAACGTCTATTTACTCCTGTATCCCAGTTTTTAATACGCAACAATTTGGTGACCCCGACGTGATCTGGGAAGGAGATCTCTGGACGTGAGAACCCTAGAAGGGGGACCACCCCTGCTACAGCCCAGCGGGAACAGGCCAGGCGGTGATTCGTTGACACTCATTCGTGCACATCAAAAAAGGTAAGCAGAGCCAGTTAAATTCAAAATCTGCATAGCTTAGGACATTTTAGCTTTAGGAGTGAGTGTTGATGAATTGCTGAAGGTCCGTGACTAAAGGCTGTTTAGAACTAAATTGACCACTGTCCCTGCCAATTACATTTGAAGCTAAATTTTTGATGCAATCACATTTGTTGAAGGCTTGTTTGCATGATAGATAGGTTGCCATTAAGACGGGGGATTTGTTTAAATTCCTGGCTGTTCTCTTGGAGCTAATAACACGGCCGGCGTGCTGTTGTTTAGTAAGAGTAGGATAGATAGTTTGCCATTAAGACGGGGGATTTGTTTAAATTCCTGGCTGTTCTCTTGGAGCTAATAACACGGCCGGCGTGCTGTTGTTTAGTAAGAGTAGGATAGATAGTTTGCCATTAAGACGGGGGATTTGTTTAAATTCCTGGCTGTTCTCTTGGAGCTAATAACACGGCCGGCGTGCTGTTGTTTAGTAAGAGTAGGATAGATAGTTTGCCATTAAGACGGGGGATTTGTTTAAATTCCTGGCTGTTCTCTTGGAGCTAATAACACGGCCGGCGTGCTGTTGTTTAGTGAGAGTAGATTAGGTAGTTTGCCATTAGACGGGAGATTTGTTTAAATTTCTGGCTGTTCTTTTGGAGCTAAAGACTCGGCCGGCGTGCCTAGAAGTCTAGTCAAGGTTTAGTGATCACATTGTCCTGGGTTAGAGTCCCATAGAGTATTGACGGAGCCGGCGAGCTTGGCAGTCTGAAAAAACCCTACTGAGTATAGAGGGTCCCGGGTTAAGAATTCTATTGGAAGCTGAGCTCATAATTTGTACATAAGACGTGTTGTATATTGATGGATTAATAGTTGACTTTTGAAGCTGGATTATTTTGCATTCATCCGGTTTTGGCTGCAGTGTATAATAAATGTTGGTTTGCCCTTTCTGAACTCTCTTTTACTCTCTAATCTTTCACTCTCTCTCTCTCTCTCTCTCTCTCTCTCTCTCTCTTTCTCTCTCTCTCATTTTTCTCTCTCTCTCTCTCTTTCTCTCTCTCTCTCTCTCAAGCTCACACACACCCACACACACACTACAACTACCATTTTTCTCCCTTTTTCCCTCTCACTCACTTTCTCTCTCACTTCCACTCTCTCTCCTTCACTCTCTTTCTCTCTCTCTCTATCTCTCTCTCTCCTCTCACACACACACACACATACACATACATTCATACCTCTGCCCCTCCCTTTGAGGTCACCACACAGCTCTCACCTCTCAGGAGCTGGCGAGGTCAGGCTGTGTGACGCATATTTGTGAAACGGGTTGATTGTTTCTGATACATTGAAGCAGTTTGGTTGTTTCAAAAGGCACATTGCGTGCTGGTTGGATTCTGAAACATATTTGCAGTGTTGTGTGGAACCAACGCCAGTTGGCCTTTTCTGACTCACTGACATACACACACACCCACACACTCCTACCCACACACCCCAGCACACACACACACACACACACACATACACGCCTACCCACACCCCCCACCACACACATACCCACGCACCCCGACACACACACACACCCCAACACACACTTACCACACACACACACCAAACACACACACACCCACACACACACACACAGACCCCAACATACACACACACGCACACACACACACACACACAGACACACACCCACACACACACATACACACACACACCCCAACACACACTTACCACACACACACCCCACACACACACACACACCACACACACACCCCACACACCCACACACACACACACCCCACACACCCCAACACACACACACACACACACACACACACCCACCCATACACTCCCGCACACACTTACCACACACACACACACCAACACGCCCACACGCACACACTATTTCTTTATCCTTGTGGTGGAGGAACAGACACACATACACACACACACGCATTTAGGTTAGTTGAAAGATTTATGAGTCTAGGAAAAACTCTTTGTAGAGGCGTGAATTAGGCTCACTGCTCACAGAGTTGGTATCTTATCATAGTCACAATAGAACAGATACACTGAGGTGTTTTGCGTTTTATCAATTGTTTCACGTTTATTTGACTTTTCCCTTTATCGTCGGACAAATAAACAAGAATAAAAAAGGTGTCTGATCTGTGTCTGTAACCACAGTGGACTCATTTAACACTTAAGGTTAGGCAACAAGCCAGATACACTGACCCCGACATAAGATACACAGCATCACACTAAACACAACAATCTCACAATTTGAGAAGTCTTAAAAAAGAGTAAAAAATCAATTAAAAATGGCCGACAAACTAGCCGTCTTTAAAGCTCTAAGCGGAGAAGCATGGAAGAAAATGGCCTCCATCACCCCTGCAAAAGATGTGGGCGAAAAGCAAAAAGCATTTGAAGAAATATACCAGGATTGGATGATCAGAGTCGAAATGGATGACAAAACAAGACAAACGCTAGAAGGCAGGAAAAGACTTGCTGAATTCGAAAAACAAGAACTAAATCTAAAGAAAGCAGCTTGGGAAAAAGCAGGAAAACACAGGTTGGGAGGAAGCAAGCGTGCTTACGACAAAGCCCAGGAAAGAATGACACGTGCCACAGAACTCTTGATGTTGATGGCTTCGGACGACAAACAACCAATAACAGACACAGCGGCCATAAAACCGGAAGACAATGATGCAGGAAAGGAAAAACTGTATTCAAACCTGAAGCAATCAGAGGCTCCCACTGCCCCACCTCCCTACGTACCACTGAACCCATTCATTTGTAATGCGCAACTACCCGACATGATGAAATGTATGACTCCCATCGACATGGCGCCATTCACACCCCCTAATTCATTCACCAACAACAATCAAACACCCGTACCACCCCAAGCACCCCCATATTCATTCAATAATCACATTCAAACCCCCACGCCACCCCAAGCACCCCCAAATTCATTCACTAATCACATTCAAACCCCCACACCACCCCAAGCATCCCCAAATTCATTCACTAATCACATTCAAACCCCCATGCCACCCCAATTACCCCCGAATCCATTCACAAATCACATTCAAACCCCCACACCACCCCAAATACCCCTAAACTCATACAACAATAACATTCAAACCCCCGCACCACCCCAAATACCCCTAAATTCATACACCAATAACATTCAGACACCCACGCCACCCCAAATACCCCTAAATTCATACACCAATAACATTCAGACACCCACGCCAACCCAAGTACCCCCAAATTCATACACTAATAACATTCAACCACCCAGGCCGCCCCAAGTACCCCCAAATTCATACACTAATAACATTCAACCACCCAGGCCGCCCCAAGTACCCCCAAATTCATACACTAATAACATTCAACCTCCCAGGCCGCCCCAAGGACCCCCAAATCCAACCACCAGCAACTTTCAGGCACCAGTGTTGGAAGTCAGGGCTGGGAACTTGGAAATTTTGTCTGGAACTCTGGAGGTCGCTGGAAGAGAAAACTATGGTGGTCTCCTAGACATGGAACTAGAAGAACAAAATAGCAATGGTCAGGCCCAAGAATGGCTGCGCAGCCATTATGAAACGCAATACCAGGCGCCCAGCCTGGTGCCCCACAAAACTGGCTATGACCTACAAGACACAGGAACACAGAGCAAAACAGCTACGCAAGGACCCCCTAAAGCCTTGGCAACTCCCCCATGGATAGGTGCGGAGTCCAGACAGGAGAAGGAGAAGAGAAGGGGAACAAGTGACGTGGAAGCTGTAACAATCACAGGAAAAGACCTAGACGTAAAACAAGGTGATATGGGAGGGAACTCCACTCGCACCAGATCTAGGTCAGCCTATGGCAGAAACTATGGTGAAGGCTCAGAAAGAGCGCAATGTCCGTTGGTAACGGATGGAGCCGGGGGAATGCGACATGAACCATGGAGCCATCGCGACATGACTGAGCTAGTGAACGATCTGCCACCACTAACATCGGGAGCCGGAAGATGGATAAGAACGTTCGAGAAGCTGACAGCTCAAGATCGGCTATCTGTGGGCGACATCCGCGCGGTAATATTGCGAGTGGATAGTGCCGAGCTGGTTAGACGGATAGACAGCCAAGCTGGAAGTGAAGATCTTGACGACACAGAACCATTCAATGTCATCAGAGGAAGATACTGGGAAGCATTGAGATTCACATACCCACAACAACAAAGCCTTGCCGGCGTGAACAGTCTAAAGATGGACCCAAATGAGAACCTGCAAGCCTATCTGAAACGAAGCAGAGAAGTGTGGAAGGAAGGAACAGGAGAGCACTACGATGTCACGAAAGGGCAGCTCATGTTGTGGAAAGCAGCAGTGGTGAGGGGTTTGCCCAAGTCAGTCCAAGAGAAGTTGGGGGATTTGGTTGCCTTGGAGGGCAAAACAATGAGAGAATGGGAGGCCCAGGTCTGCCATCATCATACTAAGTACCTAGAGACAAAGATAGAAATGGAAGAGAGTATGGAAGCACTACAAAGACAACTTCTGAAGCAGCAAATCGCAGAAAAAAAAACAACGCTATAAATGAAAAGAAGAAGACAGCCAAGATACAGGCGACAGTAGAAACAACACAGGTGGAGCAAATGGCAGTAGAAATCGACCAGGATAATCGAAGGGAGCCACGGCGACCCATGCGAAGACAACAATCTCCAGAAAGGTACCCACGTGATCAAAGAGACCAAGACTATCAGTGGGAGCCACGACGACCCATGTGGAGACAACAGTCCCCAGAGAGGTACCCACGGGACCAAGGTCCACCACCCGCAACTGGGAACTACGGACCGAACCGTGGAGATCCAAGGAGAAGAGGAGCATACAAAGGATCTGAGTCAAACCACCAAAGAGACTGAAAACTAGCACCGAAATCCTAGTCCTACTATCCTGGTTTTCCACTCAAATAACCCAAAGCACCACCAAAACATGTCAGGAATGGAGTACCTCTGGAAATTGATAATATACATCATCGCGATCCAGGAAGTGAAAGGAGCGGGACACGTTGGCTGTCTCCGCAGTGGTACCAACTGTAAAAGTCTCAAATTCACCACAGGACAAACCGCAACGTTGAGAGTTGACCTCTGCGAATTAGTGTCATGCGAAGGGATCAATCAAGCAGGATGCCGTGCTTTGACAGTGTACATGGGAATAACCACACACTGTGGGTCCTGGGGAGATGTAGGATGGAACACAGGACCACGCAGCTGGGGATACAGACCAAGGATGGCACTAAAAAGGATCAGCAAGGGAAGGAACCAACTGGAGAGGCTCTCAATGATTAAGGGGCGTCAAGAAGACTGCACGCCTTCCAAGCTCTGTAACCCACTACTCATCACCCTCACAGATCCATACGAAGGAGACGAGGGGATGTATTGCCTCGGAATAGAGAGAAAGGGAAAAGACATAATTGGAAAAGTCCAGATCACTGTGACAAGCACAGGAAATCACTCGGACGAGCCTCAAAATCAGGACCCTGAACTGGATGATCTAAAACGAACCATCATGGAGGAAACAGGATATGCAGACAAAAACGTGTGGGTGGAATGGATGATGTATACAGCAAAACAACACAAAATGGAGGACTGCGTGGCTTGCGGGACCGCAAGACCAGCACTGGGAACAGTGCCATTTCCAGTCACCCCAAAAGACGATAGACATACATTCGCCTGTCTGATGAAGCTGTTCAACCAGTTGGACCCAGAAGGATGCACCGCAGTTAAATTACTGTTTCCCTTGGTACACTTGACCAAGCCACCCCATTTCACCCCGTTGGAGGGTAACTACACTTGCATCCGCAAGATAACAGGCAACATTGATGTGGGCAACTTGACCATGTGCAGCCAGTCTTATACACCCCAAGGTCAAGCACTCGATGTTCTGAATGACATGCGACACCCAAGAGCTGACGTATGGTGGTTCTGTGGAGGGACGCTGTATCCAATACTACCACACGACTGGAGAGGAGTGTGTGCACCGGTTCAGCTTGCAATGCCATTCTACGCCATCCCAATAACAGCCAATGAAATTGAGAAGATGGCCATCAAGGGTATTGGCCATTTAACTAGACAAAGGAGAAGAGTCATCAAGGGATCCTTTGACTCAGGAGTCTGGATTGACGCCATAGGTGTGCCCAGGGGGATCCCAGATGAATTCAAGGCCAGAAACCAGATATTGGCAGGATTCGAATCCCTGTTCATCTTACCCTCAATAAACAAGAACATGGAATGGATAAACTACATCTACTATAACCAGCAGCGTTTTGTGAACTACACCAGAGATGCCATCGGAGGATTGGCCGAGCAGCTAGACAAAACCAGCACCATGACCCTGCAGAATCGTATGGCACTAGACATGTTGTTGGCTGAGAAGGGTGGGGTGTGTAAGATCTTTGGGACTATATGTTGCACCTTTATCCCCAACAACACTGCTCCAGGTGGTTCGGTAACTAAGGCACTGAAGGGACTCACATCCCTTAGTAACGAGTTAGCTAAAAACAGTGGGGTAAGCAATTACTTCCTCAACTTGCTGGAGTCATGGTTTGGCAAATGGTCGTATGTCATCACTGTGTTGGGAGGGATAGCATCGGGAATGGCTGTCCTGGCTGTGGTTTTGTGTTGTTGTTGGCCATGTTTCAAGAGTATGACAGGAAAGATGGTGAATTTTGCTTTCACTGACACACCACAACGTCAGTTTTACGTAGGGACTGAAATGAATGATTACGCTGAACAAAACTGGTATGATGTGTCCCCTAACATTTGTGCTCTCTAATTACAGCAAGTGAAGATGGGGTTTGAGCTGACCAAGTGTCCTTGGGACAGGTTACATTTTATTTTGTTCTTTATCTTAATTACTATGTTGATAAACTGCTTGGCTATATTTGTATTTGTGTGATGAAGGGGGGCCTGTGAGATTGTCCAGGTCTGCCGTGGGTTCCTGGATGTCGAATGTCCACTCTGCGGGGTGACGGTGGGTTTTCGCCCTAAAATCAGGGTTTTCCCCACTGTGTCCAGAGTTCCCCATCACTGCTTTATAACGCTGCATAGTCTTACCATTTATTGTTTAAAGATTGGTGTTTAATCAGTATTAATCAGTGTCACTCAACCAGGTAATGATTACATATGTTGACGGTTTGAAGACCTACTAACGATCTACCTCTTTTTCCCATTTACCTTTACCCAGGTGTTTGAACACCTTATTGAAGTATTGAGACCGGTGTAGACAAACATCACTGTAGATATTTTGAGGTAAGGTTTGTCACACCCTTTAAAGGGTGTGAAAGGAGGGATTCTTAGCAACCTCAAAATATCTTGTTTCAAGGCATTGGGCTCAATGTCTGTTATCATCACTGAGATATTTAGGTTAGAGAGTGTCAAAGGAGGGACCGATGTAATCGATCATATTGTGTTTATTTTATAACATTGTCTAACCTGTTTTTAAGTTTTGTTTTCTAGAAGTTACTAGTATTGGTGATGGCCGGATGTCAGGTATGTCCTCACTCCTCAGGAAAATTTTAAAAGTTTAATTGATGGTCACACCCTTGAAAGGGTGTGAAAGGGGGGATTCTTAGAAAACTTTAAAAAACTACCAACTTTTTGTGTGTTGACACCACATAGTGGTGTCAAAGGAGGGATTGTGAAGGATTTAAAATCATACTGATAATGTGGCCACACTAGTACAGTACTGACAAAACTGCTATCTTGACAATGCTGCTATATCATTTACAATTTGTTTAACCTCTTAATGTATCATGAATTACTAACACTAAATAAAGCACCATAGTGCCTGTCTTCACTAACACTATTGCAGGCCTGAGTTGCTGAAGTCGAAGGTCATAACTACCAGAGTGTATTATTCCATGCAACTCTGTACCATGAGAAAGGTCAGAGGTTAGCCAGGATTGAATTATCCCATGCAAACCTGTACGTGAAGTAAGGAACAGCAACCAGGTTCTATTGACACTAATATTGCTTTATACACTATTATGTCTAAAGTTCTATTAACACTATTCTTGCCTAAAACACTTTTATTTCTAATGAAAATGTTAAGGGATTCTTTTGTGTTCACTTTGTTACAGCATGTGATTTGAGGCCAGAGAAGGGAGGTTTGGGACAATGGAGCATTCAGCTAAAGTATCAACCTTCAGAGATAAGTTAGTACATAGCTGCAGGGAGAAGCCATAGAGGGGAGACTCAACAATCTATTAATTCAGACATTGGTGTAGTATTTATACTTTAGTATGATCTAGTTATTGTCCTTTGCTGAGAGAGATCTTTAACCACATACTGATGGCCTTCTCTCCTTTATTAGCCTTTCAATAGGGGCTTTCACCCAAGATCCTTCTAACTAGAATTGGGCGCATGTTGAATCAATCATACATTTCCTGCACAATGTAACACTTCGGTCAGCACATCTCTCCTAGGACAACCAAATGGACATTCTGAACTTTGCACTGCCCAACTCTGTATCCAGAACCAACACCTGGCCAACCCTGTATCCAGAACCAACACCTGCCCAACCCTGTATCCTGACCCTCACCCATCCAAACCCCTGACCTGCCCTTCCGGGGAAAGACCCTCTTTCCCTGTGGGCACCACAGCACCAGCCTTGAACCCTGCCCCCACCCTCTCTAACTCAAGAGACTCTCTCCTCCCTTAACTACAATCTGACAATTCATTTTTCTACTGTCATCTATCATCCTGGAACAGGATGTCCCATGACCCCCTAAAGGACTCTGGACCTTCCATTGGACATTTTCACGTTTACTCCCCTGCGACTTGACCAATCACCAAACAAACACCTCCTTGCCAGGAGAGATACAAAAGTAAGCTCTCAAGGACAGAGAGCCAGAATTGAGACTGGACAGGACCCCTGTTGGTTTGTTGTCTGCCTTTATTCTCCATTGAAGGCCTTCTTTGATTGTCAGTTGTGTCTGTACATTGTGAATGCATCACTATCTGCTTCATTAAACATATTGATAATTTGTTAACTTGGTATTTGGTTCTTAACGTCTATTTACTCCTGTATCCCAGTTTTTAATACGCAACACGTCCCGTCATGGCCCGCATCAGATAGCTTTTCCTCCGTGCCTCCCTCCACCTCTTTCCCATTCTCTTCCGCTCTCGCTCCCTCGCCCACTCTTCATTGCTCTACCCTTCTCTCAGTACCTGCATCCACATACCTCCGCTACCTTTCTTAAGGCTAGCGGTTCGCAATGTCACCTGAACATTTGAATTCACCTGAACATGTTCAGTTTCCTAGCTGATGAAAGCTGTCAGGAGCTGAAAGCCACGACATGCATTAGTGATGAAGCTCAAACACACACGCGCGCGCACACAAACACACAGCGGGACGCGTAAACACACGCCGCGACCCACATCTCTGCACATACGTGCTCATACCCTGTGCGAACGTGACACACACACTGGTCGTCAGGTACCGTATGCCACTGCGGCCAATCCGACCCCATGCCAGCCTTCAGAGCGCTGACAGCCGGCTGCCTGTTCGTGGTCGATGACAGAGACGTGCCTTTCTAACGTCAGACAGATTTGCGAGCATGAATTTATGCGGGTGATTCAGAGGGTCAGGCGGGTGTCGGGTTCGTACAACGAAGCGAGACGTATCTTAAACATGATTCATTCCCATTTGTTCATTGCTGAGAGGACGTTGGTGTGTCAACATAAACCACGACCGTATAAATCATACGCATCTCTTCGCATGGCCTGTGTTCATGTGTGTGTGTGTGTGTGTGTATGTGTGTGTAAAATCAAAACACACACAAACTCACTCTTTCAAACACACGTTCACGCAAACCTGAGTAGCACCCCTAAAGAGCGCCAGTCCCTGAAAGTTTAGATATGTTTGTCCACCCAAACACCACACACACACACACACGTACATAATATAGTGATGCATCAGTAAGACACTTATGTGAGAAACAAGCACAGGAAAAAAAAATGCCCTGGCATTAGAGATTAGAGACCGGAGGTGTGGAAATGTCACTACGAATAATCTCTGGTCAGTAAATGTCACGCGCTCCTTCCTCCCAACCTTCCTACTCTCCTCTCTTCCATTTTTTCATCTTTGCTGTCCAAAGACATCCATCCGTTGTCCGCTGCTAGTTCACAAGTCCACAGAGCGGGAAAACTCACGGTGTGCTTGTAAGAAAGGTTTGAAACATTCGGAAGTGGCTCGACTTAGTTATGGCGTGGATCGATCGCCAGGGCGTTCCTGCAGTAGGTATGCTTGATGAATGACCTGGGGCTGGTCTCTGCTCTCAGATCCTAGGGTGCCTCATTAGGCTGCGTTAGGATGAGCTCTGTGATTAATCGTGGGACCGATCACTGCGCCGCTCTTTGTCTCCGTGCGTGCGCTGGAACCTTCCATCTGGCCCTGCAGGTTCTGTGAGTGAGGAAGGGAGAATCCGCCCGGTGTTGCGTGTCGGCCGGAGGGAGGGAGAAGGAAAGGAAGTGGGGGGACAGAGAGATGGAAGGAAGGAGAGGGGGACGGAGAGAAAGAAGGAAAGGAGGTGGAGGGAAATAATATAGAAATAATAGAGTGAAATGAAGGGCTGAAGGACTGAATGGATGATGCAGCCATTAAAGGGGCACACCCTCTGAGATCCCCCAGGGAGGAGGTTAAAAGAGACATAAAGAGAGAGGGAGAGGGGAGGCAGAGGCAAGGGGAGAGGGCGAGACAGAAAGAGAGAGAGAGAAGCAGAGAGAGACTAAAAATAAACGGATAGGCAATAAAAAATAAAGAACAGACGACAAATGTTCTTTTTTAGGTGTGTGTGGGGGGGGTTATTGTTGTGTTATTGTGTTATTGTTATTTCCATTTTAAGGAAAGAGTAATTGATAAGAGATTGTTTCATATTCCTCTTCAAGTCTGATGATGTTGTGTTTGATGGAGTGGTTGGTCTGTTTATTGTACATGCGTGTGCTCTTATGTCCATATCTGTGGGTGTGTGGGTGGGTGTGTGTGTGTGGGTGTGGGCGTGTGTGTGTGTGTGGGTGTGTGTGTGTGTGGCAGCTCAAGCTAGTAAATGGATCTCTGCCAAAATGGGATTTTCATCTTTGTTCTGACTTGTAGGGCTAGCTTGTCATGTGCATGTGAGTGTCAGATTATTGGTAATCCACAGTCAAGTGGATCAGGGTCTGTGCACTCTCTTTGAGTGTGTCTGCAAGTGTATGTCTGTCTGCGCGCGCCAGTCTGCGGGCGTGTGCATGTGTGTGTGTCAATTTCCGTCCAAGAATGGAGTGGCTTTGTCTTCGATGTGATGGACGGTTGGTTGGCAGTGTACACGCGCGTGTGTTTGTTTTTGTGGGCATGGGCGCCTCCATATAATGTAGGTCAAACACTTCACTGTAAACACCCCTAGTGTCAATTCTCCATTTTCACAAATAAAATAATCAGGATTTTATTTTATCAGATTTCTGCATATTTCTGTGGCAGAAATGCTTCAGAAACCCTCAAATTTAAATGGTAGATAACCTCATCCGAGTAACATCCCTACAGCATCTCTTCTCATCTCTCAAACCGCTACGCGGCAAAGTCCCTGGAAGAAAATTCAAGAAAAACAAGGTTCGTGCCGGTGGTCAGCGAACTAATGAGACCGTACTTACGAAACACTTTGCGCTAATGGCGCCATATGGCGTCCTGCATGCGGCTTAAGAACACAGCTGTGCGAGTATTGACGTCTCGCGGTCTTCCTGCTAAATAGATCCACCCCTGGCCTGTTGACGTGTGAAGCAGCAGTAAAGGGAGTCGGCTTGATGGAGAGGACATTGACAGACGGGGACATCGCCATGAGTTCTCACCCTGCGCTATCGATCCGCCAATCGATCGCGTTGATTAGAGCATGAGAGAGCTTGTACACTGGCGAAGACACCATAAGAAACTTGAGGGGATTAAACCTGTTATTCGGTTATTTTCCCGTAGTGGAACGATCTGCTTGTGTACATATGTGTGTGTGTGTGTGTGTGTGTGTGTGTTCAGTGGTGGGGAGTGATTGAGATGGTTAAAAGAGTCAGTCTGTGTCAGCTTGCCCAATCCTCTGCCTGCATATTAGGAGGCAAAGCTCCTGAAATCCAGCCAGCAGCACTTCAGAGGGGAGAGGGAAATGGAACGCACACGCTCTCGCACACACAGCACATGCGCACGCGCCGCCGCACACGCACGCACGCACACACAATAACACGTCTGAAAGGAAAGGAGGGAAAGTCATTACCGATGGATCTCTCCACCCACCGAAGGATTTGTGGGGATTCCGAGTGCGCGCGCGTGTGCGTGCGTTTCGGTTTCCCGCTAAAATGCAGTTTCATACACAGTAAAGCTGTATCAACTGCAGTACTTTTCATGGACATTGAAATTAATCTGGACATCCAATGGGTGAATGGTTCGTGCGTGTGCGCGCGTGTGTTTGTGTGTGCCAAAGGGATGTCCTGGAAGGGATAACTGCAGGGGGGATAATTCCAGCGGTAGATAAAGTACAATTATTATAATACCAATCAATAGCAAGGGGAGAAGAGGAGAGAGGCTGGTGCTGGAGATAATGCATTTGGTTATTGACTTGTGAAGTGTCACCGTGTGTGTGTGTGTCTCTGTGTGTGTGTGTGATTACCTAAGGGTCTGCCCCTCTAACGCATTCTGACTTGACAACTAATTAGTGGTTCAGTGTCCATGCGGTGAAACACATTAGAGATTATGTGTGTGTCTGTGTGTGTGTGTGGGAGGGGGGGGGCATGTGTGTGTGTGTGTGTGTGTGTGTGTGTGTGTAGACAGCAGAGGATGAGCAACCCACACACAAATTCACATCCAGCTTTAATTGGTCCACTGGTCTATCGTTCCAAAGACTAATAAAAAATTGTACAGAATACCACCCTTTAAAACCGTCCAATCAGATCACGTCCAGCACTTTCAACAGACTCCAGTTAATACGGTTGCACACCAGACTATGTCATCTGGAAGGGACTCTCTACAGAAAGTCAACTTGAAGACAACCCCCACAGAGACCGGTGACACGTCCTTCAGTAACATCAACATTTCAGAAACATCCACTGTTTTGCATGCGGAAGCTTCCAGAACCTTGTTGGTGTTGGCTGGAGAAATGTGGAAGGAAGTGGTTCCACCTGGACTAGCTGTCTGAGGAGGGCAGACAGGGAGGGAGGAGGGCCTGGCCCTGCACCTGGCCCTAAACCTGGCCCAGCACCTGGCCCTGCACATGGCCCTACACCTGGCCCTGCACCTGGCCCTACACCTGGCCCTACACCTGGCCCTGCACCTGGCCCTACACCTGGCCCTACACCTGGCCCTGCACCTGGCCCTACACCTGGCCCTACACCTGGCCCTGCACCTGGCCCTGCACCTGGCCCTGCACCTGGCCCTACACCTGGCCCTGCACCTGGCCCTACACCTGGCCCTACACCTGGCCCTACACCTGGCCCTGCACCTGGCCCTACACCTGGCCCTGCACATGGCCCTGCACATGGCCCTACACCTGGCCCTACACCTGGCCCTGCACCTGGCCCTGCACCTGGCCCTACACCTGGCCCAGCACATGGCCCTACACCTGGCCCAGCACCTGGCCCTACACCTGGCCCTACACCTGGCCCTACACCTGGCCCAACACCTGGCCCTGCACATGGCCCTACACCTGGCCCAGCACCTGGCCCTACACCTGGCCCTACACCTGGCCCAACACCTGGCCCTGCACATGGCCCTACACCTGGCCCTGCACCTGGCCCTGCACATGGCCCTACACCTGGCCCTACACCTGGCCCTGCACATGGCCCTACACCTGGCCCAGCACCTGGCCCTACACCTGGCCCTACACCTGGCCCTACACCTGGCCCTACACCTGGCCCTGCACCTGGCCCTACACCTGGCCCTACACCTGGCCCTGCACCTGGCCCTGCACCTGGCCCTACACCTGGCCCTGCACATGGCCCTACACCTGGCCCTGCACCTGGCCCTGCACCTGGCCCTGCACCTGGCCCTACACCTGGCCCTACACCTGGCCCTGCACATGGCCCTACACCTGGCCCTACACCTGGCCCTACACATGGCCCTACACCTGGCCCTGCACCTGGCCCTACACCTGGCCCTACACCTGGCCCTGCACCTGGCCCTGCACATGGCCCTACACCTGGCCCTACACCTGGCCCTGCACCTGGCCCTACACCTGGCCCTACACCTGGCCCTACACATGGCCCTGCACCTGGCCCTACACCTGGCCCTACACCTGGCCCTACACATGGCCCTGCACCTGGCCCTACACCTGGCCCTACACCTGGCCCTACACCTGGCCCTACACCTGGCCCTGCACATGGCCCTACACCTGGCCCTACACATGGCCCTGCACCTGGCCCTACACCTGGCCCTACACCTGGCCCTACACCTGGCCTTACACCTGGCCCTACACCTGGCCCTGCACCTGGCCCTACACCTGGCCCTACACCTGGCCCTACACCTGGCCCTACACCTGGCCCTGCACCTGGCCCTACACCTGGCCCTACACCTGGCCCTGTGCCACACACTAACTAACAGTGTTGGAGTAGGAACGTCTGTGTGCGTTCTTGTTTTCCGGTGTGTGTGTGTGAGAAAAAAATTCCTCCATCCCTGGTCCCTCACAGCTGACAGCACTCTTGTTTCAACACTGAACAGCACTGCTATTTCATTCAGCACTGCTATTTCATTGCAGTTCAATCCCAGAGAAACCAGTCAGGGTTAAAACCACCTGCGAGACACAATCTCTGAAAAAATGGCTTCCCCAGTTCAGTGGCAGTAAGACGCAAACGAGGGAGTGGATCATCCCTGGGTTTGATGTACTACCGTGCGTGTGCGTGTGTGTGCGTATGTGTCTCAAAATCCTGGCTCATAGCCAGACACATCCCCTACAAGCACGAAAATGATTTCGTCCCACCAATGCACACACGCTCAACACGTCTGCATCTCTCTGTCTCTCTCGCACATGCACACGCGCGCGCGTCCTACGAGTGGTCTGACAGTCGACACACAGTGGCTACAGGACAACCACCTTCCGCCAATGTTCTTCTCATTGACAAATATGATATTGGAGGGGTGGGGCGGAGTCAGATGGCTCAGCGGGTTAAGGCGTTGGCCTCAGGAGCGGAAGGTTGTGAGTTTGAGTCCCGGCTGTGGCTTTGTAATGTGGTGTCCTTGGGCAAGACACTCACCCTACTTGCCTCAGGGGGAATGTCCCAGTACTTACTGTAAGTCGCTTCGTATAAAAGCATCTGCTAAATGAATATTTATTTATTATATTACCAATCAAAACATGCTCTCACACCTGCACATAAATTTGTGAGTGAGACTATTTCTGAACAGTCGTGTGTGTGAATGCATGTTTGGTGTGTGTGTCTGTGTGTGTGTGTGCTTGTGTGTGAGGAATAGAGAGAAAAAAGAGAGGGAAAGCGAGAGAGTGGATGAGCAGTGGCAGTTGGAGATGAAACCTATAATCTAGTATTCTGTCTGATCCAGACATCCCATAATTCCAGGTCAGGAAAGCTTGGAGAGCCCACATCTGCAAACTAACCTTCGCTCGTCCATGGTACTTACTGTCCATCTCTCCTTTCCATTTAACTCAATGCTATGTCTCTGTGTCTATCGCTCTCTATCTCTTTCTGTCTCTATCTATCTCTCTAGATATCTCTGTGTCTATCTCTCTCTCTTGCTCTCTAGCTCTTTCTCGATTTCAATCACATTCTGTGGGCTTTATTATCATGAAAATAACGAATGTTCATATTGTCAAAGCAATAGTGGAATTAAAGAAAGGTTTCTTATTTGTGGTGTGTGTATGTGCGTGTATGTGTGTTCCCGTGTGTGTATGCGTGTGCATGTGTGCAAATGTGTGTGTGTGTTTGCGTGTGTGCACGTTGGCGGTAAAACCCCTGAGGTGCAGCAATGGCTTCATTTCTCCACGGTTGTCTCTCTCCCTCCCTCTCTCTGTCTCTATTTTTCTTTTCCCCTCCCTTTCCTTCTCTCTCTCCATCTCTGCCTACCTCCCACCCACCCTTCCTCTCTCTCTGTCTCTCTCCCCCCCTTTCTCTTTTCTCTCTCTCTCTCTCTCTCTCTCTCTCTCTCTCTCTCTCTCTTTCTCTCTCTCTCTCTCTCTCTCTCTCTCTCTCTCTCTTTCTCTGTCTCTCTCCCCCCCTTTCTCTCTTTTCTCTCTCTCTCTCTCTCTCTCTCTCTCTCTCTCTCTCTCTCTCCCTCTCTCTCTCCCCCCTCCCTCTCTTTCTCTCTCTCAGTGTTTTATCAACAGTCCTCAACTCCAGCATTAGACACAGTGATGGAAGGTGACAGTAATGTAGTGGTGCTTTTCCCATTATAGATAAGAACCATGTTGAGGCAGAATCAGAGTTGCCTGTCCTTGATTTAGCATCGATCCCAATCTGCTGAACGGCGCCTCTCATTCATGTGTGTCAGCGTGTGTTTAAGCGGAGGAGCGGGCGGGCGTGTTCGTGTGAATGAGCGAAACACAGAAAGACGGAAAGTTAAGAATGCGTGTCCGACTGTGTCGGTGATGTAGCGTACGTGTGCGTGGGTGGGTGTGCGTGTGCGTTTGTGTCACCCCTATGGCAAATCTGAGCGTGAACAGAGATAAGGTTATCGGCACACACACCTCGCTGATGTGATTGGCAAGGTGACAGGAAGCCTTTTCTGCCCCTCAGGGGGCGATTTACCACCCCCAACACACACACGCACGCACACACAGTCCCCGAGTAAAATCTCTTGATTATCCCCGCCCCAAATCCACGTCATATCTGCATGAAACACCCTTGCGATGTCCAGCAGTCACCCCAGAGGTTGCAAAGTTGGAGGTGTGTGTGTGTCTCTGACGCAGAGAGAAAGACAGAGGGACAAAGCGTCTGAGAGTGTAAAAGAAAGAGAGAGACGAAGAAAGCACAGCTCAAGCGGGGGACAAAGTGAGACGGGAGACAGGGAGAGAAGAAGAAGAGATGAGGAGAAGAGGTGAGCGATCGGCCTCAGTTGCTTTTCGCTCATTGCTGCGGTGATAAATTCATGGGAGATTGCAGGGTTTGATGACTGCCAGCCCCGCCACTCCCATCACCTCCCCACCCCCCCCCCACCCCCCCCCACCCCCCACCCCACCCCCACACACACACACACACACAAATGATGAAATGAAATGAAAAATAAGAGAGGAACGCGCCGATCTCTACTTCATCTCCGCTGTGTTTCATCCGGCTTATCACCGCCACCAATCTCCCTGCGCTGTAAAACACAGCTCTGTCAGAGCTCTCATCCGGCTGGCTGCAGAGGGGAGGAGGAGGAAGGAGAGAAGAGGAGGCCGAGAGAGGCAAGGAGGAGAGGGGAGGAGAGAGAGAGAGAGAGAGGGAGAGAGAGATAAGCTGAGAGAGTGATGAGAGAAAAAGGAGAGAAAAGTGTGGGGGAGAGGAGGGGAGAAAAAGGAGGCGGAGAGGAGGAACAGGAATCTGTATGAGGGAGGAGATGGAAAATGGCCTCGTGCGAATTTCCTTTGGGATCATTAAAGTGAATTGAACGGAACTGACTTGAATATGGGAGGAAGACGATGGAGAGCTAGACGAATGAAACTGAGAGGGAGAATGAGACTGGAGATGGGAAGGCAAAGGAGAACTAGAGGGAGAACGAGCGGAGGAAGAAAAAGTGGTTGAATTTGTGAAAGAAAAACTGTGGAATTAAGAAAACCAAAGGAGGGAGGAAAGGTGAGGGAGAAGGAGGAGGAGAGATGAATGGTCTGAGGTGGGGAACGAAGAAAGGCAGTAGAGAAAAATGGATGTCAAGAGAGATGGATGGACCCCGGTATGGATTTGATGCATGATGGGAGCCCAGCCAACAGAACAGCCAATCACATGACTCCATTAGAATTGGATGACCAATCATGTGGTTTGGCCGGCACCATCACTTCAAATTATAAGGTCTATTGTACATCAGGTCCCCCACTTACCTCACACTGCATTCACACACTCATTCCTTGTGCTGGAGTGTGTAAATCTGTGCACTTCCAGTAGGTGTGTGTGCATGTATGTGTGTTTGTGTGTGAGTCTATGTGTCTGTGTGTGTACTCTCCTGTATCTGTTCTCTCAGCCTTCCTGCCTGAGGCTTTGCTCGCTGTTTGATATCAGTACATCCATCTTCTCCTGTTTTCAAATCACAAACGGAGCTGGAGATCTTTCCTAAGGGTCGGTTATTGCTCATCCCTAAAAAAAAATGCTGGTTAGGCAAAAGGAGGACATTGGATCTTTCTCTTTGTTCCCAACTTTAGTTTCGGGAGGGGAGGGCTTGTTAACTCTTTCTCTCAGTCAGGGGCGAACGTGAGAGGGGGCACGTTTCTTTGTTTATAAGCGTGTGAGTGTGTGTGCGTGTGTGTCTGTGTTTTCATACTTATTCCAAGTAAGTTTCAGCATGACTATGTGTCCTGTCAGCTTGCGCGCGCGCGTGCAAGCATTTGTGTGGGTGTGTGTGCGCGCAAGTACGCTCTGGGTGGAGGTGTGAAGGTCATCTGGCGAGGCTGTAATTGTTAAAGACATTTTAATTAAAACATTCGTGGAGGGTTGTAGAAGGGTTATGGCCCTCTGGGGCCAGACTGATCACACTGTCAGATAAACTCACCCGGAGAGTCATCTGTGAGTGGCTATCCTGTGGGGTGGTGCTGGTGAATGTGTTTGTGTGTGAAAGGGTGTGTGAATCCTCGAATGTATCAGTGAAAGAGGGAGAGGATGCTGTTCCGTGTGTGTGTTCTGCATGTGCGAGGGGACATGTTTAGGTGTGTGTTTTGTACGTGTCATCATTCAGAAGGTGTGAGTGTGTACGTGTGTGTGTGTGTGTGTGTGTGTGTGTGTGTGTGTGTGTGTGTGTGTGTGTGTGTGTGTGTGTGTGTGTGTGTGTGTGTGTCAGATCAACTCACAGACAGGGATGTGCAAGGATGGTTGTGACAAGCTTGTTTCTGCCCATATAAAATAGATTTCCTAATTAGTCGCTTGCACAAGCCCCACTTTCCCACCCCACCAGCACACACACTCTCACACACACACAGACACACATACACACACACACAAACACACACACATACAGAAATACATACTTACACACATACATACGAAAATACGCAAAAACACCCACACAGACACACACATACAGACCAGACCATGCACCCAACACATCCACACCTCCATTGAATCAGGTGCCATCTGCTGATACAGAGTGAGCTGTCAGCCACATACAGCTGCTCTGTTCATCCAGTCAGGGGTCTCATGTTAACTAACATGCCACTCACACCATGTCTCCCTCTCCACCGGGCTCTCCTGTTAGCACAAGAGCCATGCAGTATTGAGCGGGACATAATGATTTTTTTTACCTTGTGTGTGTGCGCGTGTGTTTGTTTGTGTTTGGCTTGTGCAAGTGGATTAACGTGATGCAAGGTATTCCAATGCTCATACTTACGGGTGAGAGATCATTACAGTGGCAGAGTTCGGCTTGACTGTGTGTGTGTGTGTGTGTGTGTGTGTGTGCAGGTGTGTGTGTGAAGGCTGGCAGCTCTGACCCTGGCTTTGTTCTTGTTCCATGTCCTCCCTATGTGCAGCAGCATCGATTTCTGATGCCCAAAGGCAGGCTGGGTATTGATCTCATCTCCTCCATAAACACTCGGAGATGACAGATGGGAAGGAGAGGACAGTGTGTGTGTGTGTGTGTGTGCGTGTGTGTGTGTGCGTGTGTGTGTGTGTGCGCGCGTGTGTGTGTGTGTGTGTGTGCGTGTGTGTGTGTGTGTGTGTGTGTGTGTGTGTGTGTGTGTGTGGGAGTGCACATGCGTGCAGGTGTGTGCTGATGGAAGGCCTGGGGACATTCAGGCAGTCATCGAGTCAGGCGGCTGAGCGGTAAGGGAGTCGGGCTGGTAATCAGAAGGTACCCGGTTCGAGTCCAGGTCGTGCAATCATGACGTTGTGTCCTTGAGCAAGGAACTTCACCCTACTCGCCTCAGGGGGAATATCCCTATGCTTGCTGTATGGTACGTCGCTCTGGATAAGAGCGACTGCTAAAATGACTAAATTTAAGTGTATTAATGTAAATGACTGAATGTAAATGTTTGCGTGTGCGCTTGACAAACAAAGGAATACTCCTGAGATGATTGATCGAAGGAAGAGGAGGGGAGACGAGCAATTACGCCTCCGTGAAATGTCTGTGTCATTTAGTGGACCCTAAGAATGAAACAGTATGAGCACATAATAACACACCTGTAGGCTCTGGGGGAAAATAACAGGCTGGGGTCTTCAGAGCATCCACATGGCAGCATGGGGGTCCGTCTCAGGCAGGGAGCGGGGAGGGGTGCAGGTGGGAGAGGGTGGTGACCCCATTTCATAACTACCTCCAGTACAGGGGCCCCACTCAGTCTGCTGGGCTGGCCTGCTGAGCTAAAGGATTGACCAGCAGGGCTCAATGGGCCTGTCACATTGCATTCATGTGTGCCTGCGTGTGCGTGTCTGCGCATTGATATGCGTGTGCATGTGTGTGTGTGTGTACACGTGTGTGTTAATGTGTGTGTGTTATCAGGTTCGCCTTCAGCTGGTGCACAGGAGGTGGGTACATATTTACACAGCTCCACACTGGAGACAGAATTGAGAAACTCACACTGGGGCGGCACCAATCCACTGCTGTGTGTGTGTACGTGTGTGTACGTGTGTGTACGTGTGTGTGTGTGCGTGTGTGTGCGTGTGTGCCTGTGCGCCTGTGTGCGCATCATAGAGAGATTATAGGTGTGTGTGCGTGTGTACGTGTGTGTGCATGCGCGTGCGCCTGTCTGTGCGCGCGCGTGCGCGTCAGAGGGTGATCGTAGGCGTGTGCGTGTGCACGTGCGTGCAAGCGGGTGTGGGTGTCTGTGTGCGTGCGCGTCAGAGAGAGATTGTAGGTGTGTGTGTGTGTGTGTTTTACCGAGGGGAAATTATGCTGATTGCCTCAATGAAGGAGGCATAAATCACATCCCGGCCTGGTAATCATCAGCCTCCCATTCTGTTTGTAATAAATCCAGTTATCAGAGGTGGCCATTATCTAGCACATCAGAGGACGACACCTGCTTCTCTGTGAGCCGCCTCCACGACACACAAATACACACATACACCCGTAGATCAAAACTTCAATAAGCATATTTTAGCCCCATTCCACGTTGACACGCAGAACACATAAAGCATCAGTCTGCAAATGTTGTCAGCAATACGGAGAGGAACGTCAATGTGTGAGTGCCAGTATGAACACATGTTTAGGTGTCTGGGAAATCCAAACGCAGATTGATCAGGGGGCCGGTCGGCCATCTGAAGATAGACCAGCTTACAGGTGTCAGTACAGAACTGCCCAGAAAGATATTTGAAAAGCCCAGACTGAAGCTCTTAAGTCTTCCAGGTTTCTCTGTGATCCAGAAGAGGGTGGATATGGAGCACTGTGCATCTCTCAAACACACACACACACACACACACACACAAGCACGGTCAAACTCCACTGTACCGCTGTATCTGCCATCTTCTCTGATTCTAAGGATCGCGGGTTGTGAAGTCAGGCCCGACTGTATCGTGCGTGGGTGTGTGTTGTGTGTCTCTGTGTGAGAGAGATCATGTGTGTTTGTGTGAGAGAGATTGTGTGTGTGTTTGTGTGTGTGGGAGAGATCATGTGTCAGTGTGTGTGTGTGTGTGTGTGTGTGTGTGTGTGTGTGTGTGTGTGTGTGTGTGTGTGTGTGTGTGTGTGTGTGTGTGTGTGTGTGTGTGTGTGTGTGTGTGTGTGTGTGTGTGTGTGTGATAGAGATCATATGTGTTTGTGTGAGAGAGATCGTGTGTGTGTTGGTGCGTGTGGGAGAGATCACGTGTGTGTCTGTGTGTTTGTGTGTGTCTGTGTGTGTGATAGAGATCATATGTGTTTGTGTGAGAGAGATCGTGTGTGTGTTGGTGCGTGTGGGAGAGATCACGTGTGTGTCTGTGTGTTTGTGTATTGCCGGGTGTGTCGGTGTTGTGTTGTTTGAAACGGCAAGCAGGAAAGTCTCCAGGCTTCTTTTCTCGAGCCAGGGGGAAACGAAAAGCAACAGAGGCAATTATGGGATCTGACATTTAGACACCCACCACTGTTTTCACACATACTTCTCAGAGCAGGGGGATTGATGTCCGCCCGCAAAAGCAAAGAAAACACACACCTAGTGCTTGCCTTCTCTAACACACACACGCAAACCCAGTCTATCTACCAATCCTGGATACTATTTCTGTCCTGGAAGCATCGACTGTGTCTGAGAGGGTACATTAGCGCGTGTTTTTGCGTGCGCATGGATGCGTGTGTGTGTATCCGTGAGCAGTGCAGTGTGTGTGTGTGTCCGCATGTATGTGCGTGTGTGGCTTTGTGGAGGTGTGTGAACATGTTAGTTGGCGTGACCTAAACTGCTAATGCTCAGACTGGAAGAAGTGAAGGTGATATTTCTACAGCGTCTCCTCCCTCAGTCCAGCCGCCAGCACTTCACACAAAGGGCAAGAAAGAATGGCGGAACATGCCGGAAAAAAACTGAAGTTTGTCTCAAAGCTCATCATAGGCTAGGCGGGTGGAGGCTTTCCCACGTATAGCTTCACTTGGCGACCCGGGGTTGGATTCCAGCTGAAGCTTTTTCGCTGCATAATGATCCTCCCTTCTGTCTCCTGCCTCCATCCTCTCTCAAACTAGCACCTTCTAGCACCTTCCGCCCAGTGATGCTGCACTCTGAACAAGTCATAAATGGTGGTTAATAATGAGAAAGATTTGTGTTGTAATAACTTTTCTAGGCAGATCTTCTCATAAAACTCCATTTCAACAATTTTTTCAAACTCACTCCATGAATGGATACCCTTCAATGGATTAAAGTCAAGTTGTTTTTCTACTTTCAAATGTAATTAAGTATGAAGGTCAGGTTTTTCAGATGTAAAATTCACTGTGAACGGATTTTAGTATTTCTTTTTTTCAATGCAGATAAGTCACATGAACCGGAGAGGAGACATTTAATTCAATCCGCTGTTGACTGAGATGAAAGATAACTTTTTTTCGGGGAGATAAGAATATTGTTTTTGCTTTCAGCGCCAGCTTCTGTAATATTAGCCATCTCTGCACCTTCTGACTTATTCTGATGGTGTCTTGTCTAAGCAATCTGGTTAAATAGACAATCCTCAATGTCCAGTCAGAGTGGATAGGGGAGGGTTCACTGCCCACTGATGGGGATTGTTCACAACGCACTCTTGGCTTCTGTTCTAAATGTCAAAATCTGCCTAAATAAGGGATCATTTCTTCTAAATGAGTTTCGATTTTCAAAACATGAATTCAGTGTTACCTGTTAGCGTTTTCAGCAGGCTAACATGACACAAACACTTCTTATTACATGATCAGTTAAAATGATGACATTGGTTGTAAAAACAGCCAGAAATTGACCCTTGAAAATGAAAAATTGGTCACATTATTTCCATTTATTAAAGAAATGTATCAAGTTAGTTAAGTGCAAATGCATGTTTATTACATTTTCAGGTGTCTTCAGCGTTCTCAGTAAATTGCATTATTGGGTGCTTCAAGCTAACAGATACATTGAAGAAACCTCATCAGTTGATGAAATGATTTTCCTGGAGTGCACATGGATGGCCTAGCCTCCTCAAGCTGGAGAGGGGTTCTGACGAAGCGATAGGACTCACGCTAAACTGCTGAATGATTTAAAGAAAGAGATAAATAAGTGTCATCGTCGTAACGTGTGTGTTTGGTGCATTGAGAGGGATTGAGTGTGTGTGTGTGTGGGGGGGGCAGCTAAGTGGCTGAGATGGAAACATGACTAAACAATGACGGAACACTAAAGGATCACAGGAAGAGGCTACTGGCTTTATCACCAGGACTTCCTGTAGCCCGTGTCAACTCTGTTTACCACCATTTGTTTATCTCTCCACTTCTAATGGCTTCCTGTCCTTCCGTTCATTTGGCCATTTCTGGTTCTGGTTACCTAGATAAATGTGGAAAGGCAAACTTAATGGATAATATATGAATGGTCTCGTTTAAATTGAACCTTTATTGATGGATTCCATTGTGAGAGTCAGAACATGAACAAATGAGTGTGTGTGTGTGCGCGAGCTGTGTGTGTGTGTGTGTGTGTGTGTGTGTGTGTGTGTGTAGAGTCACTGACTTCAGGTCTACTTTGATTTGGCTCTTTGCTGTATTGCAGTCAACATGTCCTCAGTTATGTCTCCTAAAAAATATATGATGTCTACAGCTGATGAGGAAACTGTTTGTGTGTGTGTGTGTGTGTGTGCATGTGTTAGTGTGTGGGTGTGGGTGTGACAGAGAGAGAGAGAGAGGAGAGAGAGAGAGAGAGAGAGAGAGAGAGAGAGAGAGAGAGAGAGAGAGAGAGAGGAGAGAGAGAGAGAGAGAGAGAGAGAGGAGAGAGAGAGAGAGAGAAGAGGGGGTCAGATGGCTCAAGGTTAAGGCGTTGTGGCCTCGTGTGATCGGAAGGTTGTGAGATCGAGCCCTGGCTGTGGCTATATGATGTTGTGTCCTTGGGCAAGGGCACTTCACCCTACTTGCCTCAGGGAAAATGACCCTGTACTTACTGTAAGTCCTTTGGTAAATGTAAGCCCCAAGTAAATGTTACCCCCAAGGCTACAACACCTCTGCAGTTGGCAGCAGCATGTCCACCCCCAATGACACACTACACATACACGCAGTGTTTGTATTTACAGGATTCATAAAAATGGCCTGTGTGTCAATGCTGCTGTCAGGCATATCAGGACAATGCAAACATACAGAGAACACACACACACACCACCCAACACACGGACACACACAGATCCCCAGCTCCATTCCATAACAAATTTAAGACATCGCCCTCATCTCCATATTATGCATGCAACCTTCCATCTTAACGTCCAATTCAAATTAAGATCCCTCCTCGCCGTGCCCAATCACATTAGGATCTGGACGTCCTGCGGGATGTCTACCGCTTTGACCTGCTTCTCTCAATCAGGAGTAGGTCTCACCTCAGATCTCTTCGCAGTATCCAGAGCACATCTCCCCAGATCTCACACTTCTATCAGTTCAGATGCTGCCTCCAGAGGGAACTGCTATCAGAGCTCTGATGAGTATCTCCCTCAGACGCCTCTCTCTCCACAGGGCTCGTATCTCAGGAAGACTTTGTCAGATGAGGTTTTTCTTTTTTTGCGGTAGGAAGAGGAACACATGATGGAGCTGATGAAGTATTGAAAACACACACGCATAAGGGGCTGGAGGGAGGTGGGGAGGGAGGTGGGGAGGGAGGGAGGTGGGGAGGGAGGTGGGGATGGGAGGTGGGGAGGGAGGGAGGTAGGGATGGAGGTGGGGAGGGAGGTGGGGATGAGGGAGGTGGGGATGGAAGGTTGGGAGGGAGGTGGGGATGGAGGGAGATGGGGATGAAGGTTGGGAGGGAGGTGGGGAGGGGAGGGAGGTGGGAGGGAGGGAGGTGGGGGATGAAGGTTGGGAGGGAGGGAGGTGGGGATGTAGGTTGGGAGGGAGGGGAGGTGGGGATGAAGGTTGGGAGGGAGGGAGGGAGGTGGGGAGGGAGGGTGGGGATGGAGGTGGGGAGGGAGGAGGTAGGGATGGAGGTGGGGAGGGGAGGGAGGTAGGGATGGAGGGTGGGGAGGGAGGTGGGGGGATGGAGGGAGATGGGGATGAAGGTTGGGAGGGAGGTGGGGAGGGAGGGAGGTGGGGAGGGAGGTGGGAATGGAGGGAGGGGGGGGATGAAGGTTGGGAGGGGAGGGAGGTGGGGATGAAGGTTGGGAGGGAGGGGGAGGTGGGGAGGGAGCTGGAGGGAGATCGAAGAATGGAGATCGGACGTGGGCTGGACGTCCCCACACCCTTCCCTCCCCTCCCTCTCTCCATCCCTCCCCTCTCCGTGGCCCTCCCCTCCATCTCAGTGTGTCTGGAGCCAGCTTCCCTCCAGGGTCCTGTAGCATGTCCTCTACGAGGTGCTCTTAGAAGGGCACAGATCGATAGCCCCCTTAATCCAACAGAACTTCCATCTCACAAAGAACCCCCTGGTGCACGCACATTCACACACACGTACACTGGCCGTCTCTTGTTACTGAAGAGGAGAGGATAGAGAAGAGGTGAGACAAGGCAAAGAAAGGAGCGGGATAGTGAGGTTGCAGCAATGAAAAGTTTTTTCATTTGCATTTAAGCATTTTATAGGGAGTCAGGTGGCTCAGCGGGTTAAGGTTTAGGGCTCATGATCGGAAAGTTGTGAGTTTGATTGCCGTCTGTGGCTATGTGACGTTGTGTCCTTGGGCAAGGCACTTCACCCTACTTGCCTCAGGGGGAATGTTCCTGTACTTGCTGTAAGTCGCTTTGGATAAAAGCGTCTGCTAAATGATCAAATGTAATTGTATGTCTTATGATGTCTCAGTCTAAAAACCTGAAAAGCCAAACAGACCTCTGCAGAATCTCATCTCCCTCCCTCTTATTATCTCCATCTTCTTTCTCTCCCTCTTCTTTTATTTTCATAAAATCTATTTTTACTTTTAATTTACTTTCTTCCATATGTTTTCGTCTCTTTTTCATTCTTGTTTTGCCGTTTATTAATAGTTTTGTATTTTTTCTCTTTGTCACTTCCTTAAACTCTCTAATTTTGTTCTGGTTGTTTCTCTTTCCCTTGGTTAGACCAGGAAAAGGTTGACCTACTCAGAACCCTTCCCTGACTCACACCATGCGCCTGCCTCTGCCAGGAACTCCGTCAGATCCCATCCGACCAAACAGCTTGTGCGTGAGTCACGCCGTCGTCTAGCTGTGACGAGGCATCTCTTAAAATATACAAAAAGCCATTTCACTTTCCGTACCGCATCTTAACTCATCGAGACGGTTTCCAAGATAACCGTGCCGGTTCATCTCCAATTTCCTTCCTAAATCCTTTTCAGTTCATGACCACAGCTCCATCTTCCTCTAGGGGAAGAGGCAACCCAATTGGTGGTGAAAAATCAAATGCAAAGATGATTTGGATTGACTGACAGATTAGAGCGGCGTGCCGCCTGGTAGGCCGAGCGATACGTCATCCCAGCCCTCGAAACGCTTATAGGGTTTACTGAAGGGGCAATACAATTAGACCACCCCCCCCCCCCCCCCCCCACCACCACCTAATTTTTAGACCACAGGGAAAAGTGTGGGACTGGGTCCTATTACTGATACTGTAACTCCCCCCCCCCCCCCCCCCCCCCCCATTGCACGCCCCCCACAAACTCCCCCAGAGCCCAGCCTTTTCCAAACCTCATCTCCATGACAACACGCCATACATCAACTGCATTCTAATACACTGTAATAGGGTAAAGCACTGCCCCCAGACTGCTCAACTTCCCTCTCCCTCTTTCTCTTTCTCTCTTTCTTTCTCTCTCTCTCCCTCCCACACTCTCTCCCCCTCTCTACCCCTCTTTCAATTCTCTCTCTCTCTCTCTCCCTCTCTATCTCACTCGCTCTCTCTTTCCTTCCCTCTCCTTCTCTCTCTCTCTCTCTCTCTCTCCTCTCTCTCCCTGCTCGGGCCTTCTCTCAATTCTCTCTCGTTTTCTTTCCTTTCGTAGATTAATTCACTACATCTTTGCCTCATTACCTCTTCATCTGCCCACATCTCTCCCTCGCGTCCCTCGCTCGTGGGAGGAGTGGAAGCCAGGTGAGGGAAGCGGGGAAAAACAGAAATGGGATGAGCGAGTGAGAGGGGGAGAGAAAGGAAAGAGCAAAGGAGAGAGATGGATGAAGAGGATCATCCCAGCACCCCAGAGTGTCTTTTCCAGATTTGTACTCAGGACTTTGAAGTCTTCTGGGTAGATCATCTCATCTCAGTGGCAGAAACCAGTTTACGCCATAATGATGATGACGTCATAGATATTCCTGGCCTCTACCACATCAGGTTGAAAGGCCTTAGTATGATAATAAGATGTTTTCACCAAAGCCACAAAGAAGCATTCGTTTTATGTTAACATCAGGGTTGAAGAGATTCATGATGTGAAGTTTTTGGAGCTGATTACATCTCATCTGTCTCGCGTCTCCGCTGAAGGTTTGTGTGCGGGCGCGTGTGTGCTTGCGTGGGTGCGTCCGGGTGAGTGTGCGTGGGTGCGTGTGAGGGTGGGGGGGGGGGGGGGGGGGGGGAGGGTGTGTTGGGGGGGCGTGGGGGCATGTGGTGCGCTTGTTGCTGTGTGCCTTAGGATACAAAAGTCATGAAAAGGCCCCTCCTCATTCATATCAAATCACAAAGAAACTCATCCCGCAACACACACACACACACACCTCAGCTACAGTGCGCAGTCAGACTCTCTCTCTCTCTCTCTCTCTCTCTCTCTCTCTCCCTCTCTCTCCCTCTCGTTTCATGCTCCCTCTACCCATCTCTATAGAGAACATCAAAGGGCTTCGCTTTAAAGAGGTGCAGTAGAACAGTGAAATGGTTGACCTTGAATGCTCACTAACAAGCCATGAAAGTGCATTGGCACAGGAATACTAACCAGCCCTCACATAGAGACGCATCCATCTTCCGGACACACACAAACCACACACTAACGCAACACACACAATACATGGTACACACACCAGCCCAGAGTATAGGAAGAATTCCCACACACAGCATTATGCATACCTACGGTGTACGCATGACATGAATGTTGTGCACATCACAAATACTGATCATGCACTGAACACACACTCACACCCTCAACAACACACAGATGTTCATTTAACCCTAGGACCTTATGAACAGGGAATGTTGTGGATGAGTTATAAATGGTTCAGAAACTTAGCTGTCAGTTGGTATTAGGCCTTGATAACAGATTTAAAAAAATCTTAGACAATGATGCTTACTTGTGATGCTGTACACAGTCGCCTCAGCAGGCTCCTGCCAAAGTTAATTCCTTGTATGTGTAAACATTCATGGCGAACGAAAAACGATTCTGATTCTGACACTTGACTATAAATCAATTCAGAGTAAAAAATGATTGTCTCTTTTTCTCCAAGCAGTTTACCCTTCCTGACTGGTAAGACTGCTTGGACATTTGGGTGTGAAGCATTTGACGTGAGGTAGCAATGAACTTTGTTTGCAGCGGTGGTGGAACACTCACAGCGTCAATACTGCGTTGGATGTTGTGACGTTGCCTTTTGTCAGGGTGTCAGAATTCGGGCTGAATTTAGCCGACAAATTAACAGCTGAAGAGACGCCGTCAGCTTGCGTCTGTGTTGCATCACCTCACACTCCAACATGTACGCCACACACACACACACACGATTTCTTGTGATGTACAGAATTGATACTAAAGGGAGTGAAAAGGGAGAAATACAGTGTAAATACTGTATATTTAACAAAACCAACGCGAGCGAAGAGGGGCATAGACCGCACCCTTCTGCGAGGAATGGACCAATCACATCAGTCTGCATTTCAACAGGAACCAATTCAAGTGCGTCTCTCCCTTTCTCTTTCACTCCTTCTCTTTAAATCATCCTCGTCTTCTGCTTCTCCTAAAAATGTCCTCCCTTCAAAAAGATAAAAGCAAGATTTAACACCGTCCATCGTGATCTGACACCTTTGTCCAGGCCTGTGTTTTTTGGGGTCCATAAATTAAAAGTTTCTATTGGCGTAGTCTTATAATTTGTGCACACACAAAGGCACACAGTTAGACATTAAGACCTCTGACGGTAGGTTGAGCTATTTATTTACTGTTTAAACATGTTTTTTTTTTACATCTACCTAGGTCTACCAAACATAAAACTAAGGTCTATTATTGGTATGGTTTCTCTTATTTTATCAGTATCTTGTTATTTTTTGGGGTCCAGTTGAGAGGGATGGGAGGGGGGTGGTTTTGAATGTCTTCATAACGTTCGAAAAATGAAAAGTCTTTCGTAACCATGCTGATGATTTATGGTTGCCATTTTTGACTTTTCAGTAAAGAGTCATAAAAAATAATGGATCGAAGGTGGAAGAGGGACGACCAAACACAAGGGCTTCCTCCTCCTTCGAGAAGACTCCTCTATCTTCCGCTTTCCTTTGTCCTTGTCCATCCACCTCCACCTCTGTCAGTGACTCACATCAGGGACCACGCTCGAAATCGATCAATTACACAAATGCTTTCGAACAACTGCCTCTATGTCCTCACCGGGCAAAACGCCAGTCTCTCTCTTACCCTCGCCCTCCACCTGTCTTTCTCTCTCTCTCTCTCTCTCTCTGTCTCTCTCTCACTCCTGCTCGGCATCTCTCTAATCCCTCTGCAGCTCTCCCACCCTTTGTCTCTCTCTCTCTCCACGTTTCTCCCTGTCTCTCTGTCTCCCTTGTTCAGCTGTTATGTCTTCATATTTCTTCCTCAGTGTTCTAGTGGCCTTCTCGGCCATGGCATTTAATTTAGCTGTCATTCACAAGCAAGCCCCGCACACGAACCCGTCCACACACACAGAGAAACGTTCACATAAAAACACAGGAGGAAAGACCACACACAACCAAACACAGACACACACAGATAGATTTCCTGTCAGAGGACTTTCAGACCAATCAGGCGGTGGTATTGGAGCACACCCAGATGAGGGCTAACAACCATCAGGGGAGCCCTGGCACTGGAAAGAAGGACTCCCCTCACTCTCTCTCACACACACGGTCTCTCTCTCACACACGCGGTCTCTCTCGCACACACGCAGTCTCTCTCGCACACACGCAGTCTCTCTCGCACACACGCAGTCTCTCTCGCACACACGCAGTCTCTCTCGCACACACGCAGTCTCTCTTGCACACACAGTCTCTCTCGCACACGCGCAGTCTCTCTCGCACACGCGCAGTCTCTCTCGCACACTCTCGCATACGCACATTCGTCCCCGCGCGCGCACACACACGGAAGCACAAAAAAACGAAACACACCACTCGCACACAACCCCATACACGTTGCATCATAGTAAGACAATCGTAACAAGTGTGCAGAGCGCTTCACCGCTACGCTGTATGTGACAAGCAAGTGCCGTAAGCTTAGTTTCTCCTTCTCGGCTGCAAAGCTGCTTTTCTCCAGACTGCGTGTGTGTGTGAGAGTATGTTACACTTGTCTTTCGGGCACCATTGAGGCGTCACAGAGCCGGGTTTACCCAGAATCCCACAGGGCCAGGAAGTGTGTGTTCAGCTTCCAGGAGAGCCACAAAACCGCCCGACCAGAGACAAGAGAGTGAGAGATATGGTGGAGAAGGATGAAGGGATAAAGGGATAGAGGGATGAGAGTAGGCCATTCTCTTTTGGCATGTCTCCAACAAGTATTTTTATCGTGCTTTGCTTTGTAGATTGCTGGTGTCTTCTGGGAAAATAGAGTGTGCATACCTAAACCAGAATATCCATACCTGATACTGATGATGATGTTTTCAAATGTGCCGACTGAGACGAGAGCTGCCTATTGAAAAAGGGGGCCTGAAAGTGGTTTCTTCCCCTCCATCTTTGCAGCGTTGAAACAACCTTTTCTTCTTTTGCATCATTAGCTGCCAGTTGCCTCTGCTCACAGACAGACACACAAACACATGTGTTGCTGCACGAAAACTAGATAATTGGATAAATGAAGCCATCATAATGGTGTTGGCAATTCCCGATGTTTGTTAGAACTTCGGTACACAATCAAACCGAACGAAATAAGGCTTTGTGTTTAACACTTGTCAAGCAATGTCACAGAGGGCTTCACAGATGCCCAATAGATTGGTAGGTAGGTGAATAGAAAGATATAGAATAGAATAGAAGATAAGTGAATCCTTCTCGGGGAGGAGCTGTGGGCTTCCCTCCATCTGAGACAGTTGACGGTATAGAGGTGTAAGCCCTAGGCTGAATTCCATTATGCATGAAATCATTTGCAAGGGGAACGTTGGTGGAGACAGACATTCAGAGACCTGAATGAACTGAGCATCGCAGGGTTGCATTGCGTGTTCGTCAGCACAGGCGGTGGTCAGCCACAGCTCTGGGAAGGACCGAAGGACCCAACCCTCTGGGCTCTCCGTGGTCCATCACAGAGCGTCTCACAGAACACGCCTTCCACGTCCGAGTGTTCGGGGGTGACTTTGCAGATGTTGACAGCTCAACTCCCCCTACCAGGGAGGCGGAGTGTGGGGGGCTAAATTTGAAGCAGCGTGAGGTAAATCAATAAATACTCATTTTGCAGACGCTTTTATCCAAAGCGATTCACAGTAAGTACAGGGACATTCCCCCTGAGGCAAGTAGGGTGAAGTGCCTTGCCCAAGGACACATCACACAGCCACAGCCAGGAATTGAACTCGCACCCTGCCTGACTCACCTAGGTAGAGGAGGTTGCGGTACACCAGACGAACAAACACAAACAGCCGGTTCAGCGTCAGAGAAGAGGACATCCGGAAGCGGTCCAGCCGTAAGAACCGGACCGAAAAGAAAAGTTTTTTTAATGCGGCCTTGAACGCTTCGATAGTGTCAGCCTCCCTGATTGAAACAAGTCTGTTCCGGTTGGGGGGGGGGAGAGGAACTCTGCATGAGAACACGCTGATCCTGGACGTTTCCTTCTCGATGTTGGGAACCACCAGATATCCGGCGCCTGGGGATCACAGTGTCCTGATTGGGTGACAGGGTGCGGGGAGATCCAAGAGAGAGGACGCCGCTAATCCATGGACTGATTTGAACGTTAGGAGCTGGACTTTGAAGTCGGTAATCTTGCTGCAGCCTTTTCCGCTCCAATGGCGCATTTTGAAATGCACGTGTTTGGGAGGCCAGGAAATGACATATGACAGTGGTTCGGCGGGGACCTAATGAAATGCATACAGTAGTTTTTGGTGCATCTTGCTGGGACAGAGTTCCTTTTGTCTACAGGGGCTGAACGAATGCTTGTTTTGAAACGACCGAGAATTGCCCAGATACGACATCTTAATCACTAATATTTCGCTCTTGAAGTTTTGAGAGGGAAGCTAGCAAGCTCTGACGAGTCCATTATCTCGATGATACATCTCTGGAGAAACGGTTGTAGTGAATCGCTCAGTTTGGTATGAGCGGTTCTTGTTTTTCTCATGTTCCTATGTCCTGGGCTGGTCTGTAACACACGTCCCGGATTTGCGTGGATTTCGCGGTCGAAGAAGTTCCAAACATCCTCAGTGAAGAGATCGTGAACGATACGGAACATTCTTTTTGTCGGGTACATTTGAATCAGCATGAAATAAGAATGTGTGGTTTGAGCTGCTTATCTCTGTCCAGTTCAGAGAAGTATACTGACCAGACCCTGGTGATAGGGGGCGCTTACTCCAAAAGGCCATCCTTCCAAGAGAGGTTAAACATCTATAGTTTATTTCATTTTTGTTTGGTCCCAATTTTCACGTGAACTTTTTAGCTGGCTGTTTTGCACTTCGGGTTGGATGCTAACTGCATTTCGTTACCCTCTACTTGTACTTGTGTAATGACAATAAAGTTGAATCTATTCTAATCTAATCTAGAAGCGCTGTTGGCTTCTGACATCCATCGGCCCACTTTCGTTTCTTTCCCTTTTCCTTTTCTTTCTGAGAGAGGCCATGGAGTCTGAGGATGTCTGAAAAGATCATCTTCTGATTATCCGTTTTAGCATTAGCAGTGATATATTTGGGGCATTGACAGCTTCAAGTGCCCTTGGTAGAATGACAGCCTGTTCCAGGGCCTGTGATGGAGGATCTGAAGCAGACAGCAGTAAGACGTGTCTATGCTCAGTCGCAGTTGTCAGTTAGTGACAAGAAAAGGGTCCCAAAGTCGTGTTCTGAATCATTCATTATATGTTGAACATTGCTATGCATATCTGTATATTCTGCTTATACTAACTGATATATTCTGCGTATACTAACTGTTTTGAACTTCTGGTTGTATGCTAACTGTATTTCGTTACCCTATACTTGTACCTGTGTGACGACAATAAAGTTGAATCTAATCTAATCTACAGTGTTTACAGAGTGATTTTTCCGATGTTATTTCCAGCCGTTTTGCTAAATGTTTCAGATTTAATCGATTTTGGGATACAGCTGTAACATAACAACACGTGGACAAAGTGAAACTTTTCAGATGCCCAGTGTGTTCAATGTGAAATATACAGGCTCCAAAGCATGCACCTCTCTACTTTTCCTCACGCTATCTTTCATTCCTTGGCCACGTCTTCGACTGTCTCCTCCCACTTCTTTCTTTCTTTCGCTCCCCTCTTTCTGAGATGAGGGCGGATCGTTAGGTGTGCCGTCCACATGACATTAACTGTATTAATGAGATTTGTGTCCTTCTCATCCTTAGTCCTCCTGTCACTCTGTGTTGGTGTGTGTGTGTGTGTGTGTGTGTGTGTGTGTGTGTGTGTGTGTGTGTGTGTGTGTGTGTGTGTGTGTGAGACTGGCCATGTGTGTTTGTGTCTGTGTGAGACTGGCCTTGTGTGTGTGTGCGTGTGTGTGTGTGTGTGTGTGTGTGGGGGGGGGGGGGGGTGGTGGTGCTGGGGGGGTTCATGCATGAGTGTGTTTGGCCCAACCTACCCAGAGCAGGTGACACAGACTCGTTGCTCGTTGACTCCAGGGCTATTTTAAGGCCTGGCTCAATTTGAGGTGATTGATTGTGATAATTAATTTGCAGTAGGTAGATGATTGTGGTAATTAATTTGCAAGCGGTAGATGATTAAGGGTGGCTGGCCTCCTGGTGTGACCAGCTCTATTTGGACGGTTAGCCGGCTTGCAGCCTCTGATGGTGGGACCACTTTGGACCTGGATACAGTATGACACAGGGATCCGAGCCTGACTTCCTGTAGGTGGATATTTCATACTACATGTTAATGGCACTTAGAAATATCAATTGTTGTTGTTCAGAATCAGAATTACTACTAGAATTAAATCCCTGAGCGGAAACTCGTTAGTGTTGTTGCTTTATTGTTCTCGTCCTACATTTAAACTACTGTTCCGTCGGAGACTCACCTTAAATTTGTTAACTATTTGGCTGTATGCTCTTATACAGTAGCTCTTCCCGTGGCACTTATTGGTTCTCGCGATGTATGTTTCATAATCTATAAGCCTGCTATGTTTGGGGTCTATCAAGTTGCTATGTTCAGTGACCGATGCTCTTTTGTAAAGCTCTCTCTTGTAAGTCGCTTTGGATAAAAGCGAATAAATGTACATGATGGTGCTTGAAGGAACCAGCAAGACTGACAGACATGGTGATTTTCATGAACGCAGTTTGGATGGATGGTGGTGTGGCAGGGGTTGTGTGGAAGGGTTTCATGAAGAAAATGGAAGGGGAGTGACACAATAAAACACTACCAAGCATGAACTAACTGTAAAAAAATAGTGAGTTAATAGAATAGAGTTACATTCACTCATTGACGCTTATCCAGAGCAACTTACAGAAAGTACAGGGACAATTCCCCCTGAGGTAAGTAGGGTGAAGTGCCTTGCCCAAGGACACAACATCATGTCGCCAGAGCCAGGAATCAAACTCACAACCTTCTGATCATGAGCCCAACGACCTTAACCGCTGAGCCACCTGACTCCCGAGTCATAAACAGATTCAATCAGCGGTCTTTTCCAGATACCTGAATGTGATTGGATAGCAGCTTGGTGTGCTTTAGGTGTCTGGCAGGCCCTGATGACATGGGTGCTTCTGAGGCTGGTAGTCCTGCTGTGCCCTGTGAGCACAGCTGTCATGGACGACTCCGTGGCTGGAAAGCATGCGCACAAGGCGCACGCTCGCGAGTCTCCCTCCGCTTCCCTCTTACCGGCTCGGCCGGGCACACTGACACTTTGTCATTCCCAGGGTTCATTTGTGTCTTATTCCCCGTAGCACGGGCAGGATTGGTGATGTGGAGAGATACTCCATCTGGTGAAATTAGACTAGCCGCTCAAATGAGAACAAATGGCATCCCTAGTCGCTGTATTATTAAACACCAGGAGAACCAGCGTTTTGAAACATATTAGCAGGTCTGATATGAAGTCGTTCGCCTCGCTGGCGGAAACAATGAACTCGCACTAACGTTATTAATTGCAATCATAAATCTGTTTCTCATCCACTCCATCAAATCGTGAAAGGGGGGGGGGGAGAGTGGGGCATTCCATTATAGCATTCACACACAAACGCAAACAGACACACGCGATCCACGGCGAACACACACACTTGCTGGAGTGCACACACCATCACCAGCAGAACCAGTTAAGAGGGAGTTTGTTAAAAAGAACATCATTCTTCCATGTGAGAATCTCATTTTTGTGTAAAAAAGAAGAACAAGTTATACGAACGCAATTTAAATCTTTATCTTTAAGGAGAATCTTTGAATATCACAGAGGGGAACTTACTAGTTCATTGTTGAAACACAGCGAGATGTTATTACAGTCCCGTAAACAAATTACGGTAGAACCTTTTTCGGTATTATCTCATTGCTTAGGCACCAAATGAAGCATCTCCAACAACAAATGAATAATTAGCACCCACCGAGAGCTCCATTAACACGATTAAGAAGTGCTGCAACACTGTCATGGACTGGATATGTTCACAGAGCCATTTTTGGCAACTGTGTGTTTAAGAGTGATGGTGCTGGCTGTCCCTAGTGGGTGGGCTTTGGTGCTGCTGCAGCAGTGTTAAACTGCATGATCTCCCCTCACCACCAGACACCCACCCGCATGCACGCCCACACACACAGACTCACCGAAATCTGACAGGAAATCTGACAGGAAATCTGACGTGGTCACCACGTCTGATAATGAAGCGTAAGGACTAGACATGAATCCACATGCTTATACGAAAAAAAATATGCGTGTGGCACGAGCACAGGACACACACACACACGCTCTCCCTTTGAGGCTAATGGACCTCTCATATGGGTTATCGATCAGGCCAACCACAGCTAAATTAATTTATTCTTCCAATCAAAGTTTAATTAATCAAAGGACACATCTGAGACCCCCATTAAAGAGCTTGGTCATTACTCACAGGGGGAGGGTTGCTGTGGAGAAACACCAATAATCAAAACAGCCCTCTTCAGCCCCCGCACTGCAGCTGCTCTTGGATGGAGTGTCTGAAAGCAAGCAGATTGAACTTCATTATGCCGGTGGAAGAGTGCGGGCACGGAAAAGGATATCGTGTCACAGCTTTGACGAGGGGGCTATGAGTGTGGATTATGAAGAAGGGAGGGTAATGTTGGATAGAGAAAGGCAAAGAGGGAGGGAGGGAGGGAGGGAGGGAGGGAGGGAGGGAGGGAGGGAGGGAGGGAGGGAGGGAGGGAGGGAGAGTTGCAGGTTAGGGTTAGACTGAAACGTACAACGCTTGCCAAGCTCCTCTTAGCGGACGTTTTCTTTTGGTGCTCATCCTCAGGAGACGAATGGTTTGACTGCATACTGGACGTCTGTCACCTAAACAGCAGCACGCAGGAAGAAGCCACTAAGACAGGCCCTGCATGGACACACATACACACACAAACACACACACACACACACAAGAACACACTCATTTCTGATGGGTCTCTCTAATTCACTGTAGTTCCGAGTGTATGTTTGATTGTGCGTGTGTGTGTGTGTGTGTGTGTGTGTGTGTGTGTGTGTGAATGGAGAGTGAGTGGAGGGAGAACTCGACAATTACCGTTCATAATGAGATCAGGGTTATCAGGCTGGCTCGCTGGTCACGGCTGATGAAAAGAACACTAATTCAGTTTGTCTGTTCCGCTCCTCTAACAACGCTCACCGCTGAGAAGGAGGGAGAGGAGCTGGAAAAAGGGAGAGCGAGAGAGAGAAACCGAGCCGGGGAGAGGCCGGGGGGGGGGGGGGGGGGGGGGGGGGGCGTGCGAGTGCCAGGCCGAGCGCTCGTCCAGAGCTACATCAAATATGAGCTACACAAGGCCCAGAGTGTAATCACATCGCTTTGAGGATTCAGCAAGCGATATGGAGGGAGGGGAAGAGCGAGAGCGGGAGAGAGAGAAATAGAGGGGGGGACAGACAAAGGGAGAAATGAAAGGCAAACTGGGGCAGCGGGTCTATGGCTCTCAGCTGTTGCTCACATCCTTTCAGTGTCCTTGTAATGAGGAGCTGAGGCCCTGGACGCCGATCATCTTATTGTCCTTTCACTGCTTGTTGTTTTAGAAGTGCTGGAAGTGTGAGGTCGATCCCTGGGTCCATCTCTGTGCGTCTGTCTCTTTCTCTCTCAGGCACTCTCTCCCTCCCGCTCTCTCCCCTGCGTCCATCTCTGTGCGTCTGTCTCTTTCTCTCTCAAGCACTCCCTCCCTTTCTCTCCTGTTGTTGTGTCTCTATTTGTATCAGTCTGCTTCGCTCTGCAGGTGTAAACAAGTGTAAACTGCTCTGAAGGGGGGAGGGGGGGGGTGGATGGATGGATGGATGGATGGAGAGATGGAGGGAGGAGTATGAGCGGCAAGAGATGGATAGAGACACAGACGGAGGTGCAGGAGACACCGAGAAGGGACGATCACACACATCACTACGGACGCTGACAAACTGCCGTCGCTCGGTCGAGGAAGCGCCGGGAGGAACAGGAGAAGCGCACACACCTCGCTTCATCGCAACACTTAACCGATCGCGCCCCGCAAATATGTTCACGCGCTCTTACCACCGTTTCCACTTTGCACCGTCGAGATCAGAGGCAGTATTTTCCGGAAGACATCCGTCCCGCGCAGCTCTGACTCCGGATCAGCCGTCTCGGATGACGTGCACTTCATCAACGGAACTTAATCACCAAGACTGATTAGAAGACGGTCCAATGTGAAAGGACCTCGCAGAGATCATCTATCTCTCTTTCTCTCTCAGACTCTCTCTCACACACACACACACACGTGCACAAACATGCACAACCACACCACGCACACTCCCCTCATCCATCACTTTGCCCATGGCTGGTCTTTCTGAGGCCTCCATGATTAGTTGTCCTGCCTTGCTGAATTATGTTGTTAATAAGTCACTATTAGCTGGACTATCCACGGACACTCACACGCGCACACACACACACGATGTGCACACACCAGTGCCCACACATACACACAAAAACACAAAATGGCATCTCCCGCATCACATTGACTGCTTGTTGGGGTGGTGACCTCAGAATGACAGAGAGGGAGTGTGAATCGATGCTCTCTCTTCCTCTCTCTCTCTCTCTTCCTCTCTCTCTCTCTCTCTCTCTCTCTCTCTCTCTCCCTCCCTCCTTCCCTCTCTCTCTCTCTCTCCCTCTCTCTCTGCTTTTCAGAGTGACATCTTTCCCTCATATCTAACCAGCTGTTTTAGTAGTATTTGTGTGGTTGCTGTTTTTGTGTTTTTTGTGTAGTTCAGCCATGGTACTTTGATGACATGAGGATGCTCCAACAAACACACACATCCTTACACAGAGACACACACACACATTCAGATGTGTTTGTGAATATGTTCGCGTACAGTGTGTGTGTGTGTGTGCGCGTGTGTGTGCGCGTGTTTGTGTGTTGGTCGGTTTGAGTGACAGGCTGGTAAGATCTTTGAGAACCTGTGGGAGGAACATCAATGACAACCTACTGTCCCGCTCAATACAGGCAAAACCCAACACTGTCCCGGTCAATAGTGGTGCCCGTAACCCTGAGACATGGACAGAAGCAGAGAGGGGAGGGAAAGCATGGAGTGTTTATCTTCAACATGATCTATTAAAGTAGTAAGACATGCAGGTGAAATGGCAGAGGTCACATGCCGAATTACATAACAGATCAATGGTGATAGCAGTGGCAAGGTTGTCCAATTGGAACTTACCCTTCTGACGATGGCCATGATCAATGTCTAAAAGTATATTATTCATTGATTTGTACCTTGTCAATAGGCTATGTTCGCGTATGGTTGAAAGAAGAGAGATGGAGAGCACGCACGTTATAGTAGATATTGTCAAATCATTGTCATCAAAAATGGCTAAACTCAACCAACACGGTATATTAGCTCACTGTAAAATGCCTCTGTGAAGTATAAAAAGATCTGTCTGAGACTAATCTCCATACCCCCCTGTGAGTACACTGAGGGAGAACTGAACGTTCTCCGGAAAACCCTGAACACAGTCTTGTCAGAGGGAACAACAGGAAGAATTGATGTTGTAAGTCATTTTAATGTTAAGTGCTTACTGAGGAAGAGCCGAAACAGTATTCCACTGATAATAGAAAAAAATAAGACAGACTCAAGATTCCTGTTATTACAGTCTATGTCTTTATGGTATCATCTAAGCTGTAGTGTCTTCTGAACTGCCGTGTTTCAGACTGGTGAGCCATTAAAGATAAAAATGATTTGAGTTAAACCATCTTCTCTCTTTAAAAAAAGGTCATATAATCCCAGCCCGCCTGTTGTAGCCTTTCAACTAAGTGAGTGGGGGGTGGGAGTCCTGTGGCTCAAGGGGGAGTCATGTAGCTCAGGGGGGAGTCATGCGGCTCACTGGGGAATCATGTGGCTCAGCGGTTAAAGAGTTGGGCTAGTGATCGGAAGGTTGTGAGTTCAATTCCCGGCTGGGGTACGTTATGTTGTGTCCTTGGGAAAGATACTTCATCCTACTTATCTCAGGGGGAATGTCCCTGAGCTTGCTGTACGTCGCCCTGGATATGAGCATCTGCTAAATGACTAAAATGTAAATGTGAACGATAACCGCTGAAGTACAAGACGATTGCCAACAGAACTTCTAATATGCTCATGATTGCGTTGCTTTAGTTAGCAAAAAAACCATAAGGGCCTTTTAACTACCATCTGTTCTGGGTTTCACCATAATGACTGAACTGTAAAAAGCCTGTCCACCATTTGGGCTGATAAAAAGGAAGATAGACATCTGTTGACACAAAATGGCCGCCGTCACAATGCAGATTGCCTCCCAGGCACGTCTCATGATGGACATGGTAAACATTTTTTTTTACCTAAATGTGTTCGCCTTAATGTTTGCTTACTTTGTCATTTATTTGTGTCGCCATGATAATAACCACAACAGACCCGAAGTAAAAAAAATCTGGTGAAATAAGTTTATTTCATGTGTTTATAATAACATCTCAAGTGCATTGCGTGCAATATTCTTTAAATATGTTCTTGACTACTACATGCAATATTCTTTACAAGCAATAACTTGGCTGTATGTCCCTCAGTACTTATTCATGGCAGGAGCCACCTCAATTAACCCTCTCTCACTTGTGTGCTGTATATTATATGATATTGTTATATCATACTCTTAGATCCCTATCTTCTACTTTGTGTTTTGCATTGTTACTGCATTGACTGTATTTTTATACTTCAACCTGTCATGCTGAGTGCTGTACTGTATCCTGCTGCTGTTTTTAACTGCAATTTCCCCACTGGAGGAAGACTAAAGGATATCTCATCTGAAGCAGGCTCTCATGTATAGCCATACCAGTGATGAGGACACAGATTTTTGTGCCAAAGTGTTAAGTAAAGGTGTTAGGTCAGCAGGAGGTTTCAGTGCAAGGAGCAGTGTGTTCTTCACCGCTGAGAAGGTAGGTGGGGTGTGACTGTGCCACAGAAGTTACCACTTCCCATCTGCTCTTCGGTGCCAACGGATGGCGGTATCAAACACAGCCTGCACAGGAAGGAACCAGAGAAGAAGACACCCCCACGCCTGCGTCTGAGCGTGTGTGCTTGTGTGTGTGTGTGTGTGTGTGTGTGTGTGTGTGTGTGTGTGTGTGTGTGTGTGTGTGTGTGTGTGTGTGTGTGTGTGTGTGTGTGTGTGTGTGTGTGTGTGTGTGTGTGTGTGTGTGTGTGTGGGAGTGCACATGCGTGCAGGTGTGTGCTGATGGAAGGCCTGCGGACATTCAGGCAGTCATCGAGTCAGGCGGCTGAGCGGTAAGGGAGTCGGGCGTGTGTGAAAGAGGCCGAGGGGTAGAGAAGGAGAGGGAGAGAGAGAGAGAGAGAGACAGAGAGAGAGAGACAGAGACAGAGAAAGGGAGAGAGAGAGAGAGAGAGAGAGAGAGAGAGAGAGAGAGAGAGAGAGAGATGGAAAGAGAGAGAAATGGAAAGAAGAGATGAGCGAGTGGGAGAGATGTTACCCCTCTTCTCTCATCTAAGTCTAATCCCGTTAGGTTAAGTTAATAGAAGCACTTTGGTAGAAATGGGTTGTGCGTTTGTGCGTTTGTCTGATTGAGAGAGGAGCAGGCCCGGGGTCGAGCATTTCCTCTCTGCTGTAACTTCATTAGAGAAATATAAAATGGCAGGCCATTAGGCCAAACTCACCCACCAGTCTATTATTGAGAGATGCTTTTATGATAATCACTTTTTCCATTTTGGATGACTTGGCATCCACACAAACATCTAGAGAGGAACACACATTGAATGAAACAGGGGATACACACACGTACACACAGCATGTCCGCACGCACACACACACCTGCACACACACTCTTGTGTTTATCTACTTCCCAGAATATGGCAGTGCCTCTTCATAGGCACGTAGAGACCAGCGGGGGGGAGAGAGCTGAATCGACGGGGGAGAGCGTTACCAAGGTGATGGAGTGGCACCACAAACCTGGCCGTCTGTGCTCCTCTGTCCTCTTATTAACCATCACTCACTCCGAGAGGGAAGAAGAGAGGGAGAGAAGGAGGAAATGAGATGGAGAAGGAGCGATGGGGAGGAGGGGTGTGGCGGGTAGGTGGGGTGTGGGGGGGCAGGGAAGGGACTAAGTAAGGCTCATCACATTTGGGAGCTTTATCTTTGAAACTCCTCCGTCCCCCGCTTTTGTCCCCCCTTTCATCTCTCTGTCTCTCGTGGTTTTCCCGATTCACCTCCCTCCTCCCCTCCCTCGCTCCCTCCCATCTCCTCCGTGAGTTATTTCAGATGAGGGGAAGGCATTCTGTGTGTGGTTATTAGTATTGATCTGCCAGGTCATTCCACAGACGCTTCCTGTTGATTTCTTCTCCTCCTCCACCACACCTTCCTCCCCTTCTCCTTCCTTATATCTTTTAGCCCTCCGCCCTCCGGCCTCTTATCGCCCTTCATCCCTCCCCCCTTTATCGTCCCCTCCTTAATCTCCTCTCTCAGGTGTTTACAAAGAAGAGCGAGAGCTGGCCATAGTCTGATGCGGCTGCCTGATTTGGTGGGTGTTTCCCAAGTCCGAGCATACACACACACGCACACACAAACACACTCACACACTGCTCAGCCAAGGAAAACAATAACTCAGTTCTATGCTCACTTGAAGGCTGCCCAGCGCCAGTGAGCTTTATTGACTACTATCTACCAGACTGAAAATATACTCTCCACGGCCCACAGCACTGTACTCTCAAACGCACGTTCTTCCATTATCTGTCTCTTACTTCAGCCATCACTGAAGAAATCATGGTGGTAAATGTTTGCCTATTGCCATGTAGGAGAGTTCTTTTTGCTTATTTTTTTCATATTTTATCCTCTTAGATTAGACTTGTGTCTTCATATTTGCTAGGATTCCCTGTATTTTTTAATTTTTTTTTTTAATGTTGCAAACTGCAATTTCCCCCCTGCAGGACTAATAAAGGATTATCTTCTCTTATTTTAGAGGACTTAGAACTTAAAAAAACTAAGAACACAGATGATTGTCTGGATGTTTGCGATACGGTCTTTACAGAATGTGGTCACACACGTGCACACACACACACACACACACTGGCCTGCTGGTCCGGTACAGGGAATGCGTATGGTAGGCCTTTTTGCATCATTAATGGCACATGTAAATTATACAGGCTGAGATCCATTTATTATTGATGGTATTAATGCCAGTTCACACCCCACACCCTGACTCTTGCCCACACTGCATGCACTCACACACACACACACCTCCCCAAACACACACACACACTCACACACCTCCCCAAACATACACACACTCACGCACACAAAGAAATAACATACGCACTTTTACAATGAATGCATAGCATGTGATAATTACATCAGGCCCCTGCAGAAAGCGAGCACACAAACAGAGTATGGATTAGACATTAGATATCCTGGGTCCTGGGTGATAACATTGATGAGATCCTGGGATGATATCCGTGTGTGGTCTGACAGCCGTGCATTATGGGCTGCGCGCCTTCTCAGGACAATCAGGTGAGATGTAAAAGGCTGCTGAACGTTTCACCACCCTTCACCGGTCAGCAGGCATCCTCTGTACAAATGTATGACATCTGCAGATTTATTCTTATTTTATCTTAAATAAAAGCTCCATTTATTTGTGTTGTTGCACCAAAGTTAGGCCTGCGATTAGCTGGTCCCAGTCCAGGGTGTACCCTGGCTAAGGCCCAGAAGTACCTGGGATAGGCTCCAGTCACCGGTGACCATTAACAGGAATAAGCAGCACCGCTAATAAGCGGTAGACAATGAATGAGTGAATGTTGCAACAAAGTTCAACATGCTGACCACAGAGCAGATGACGAGGGACTTCTGAGGGGATTCAAGATAACATCAAATCCAGGATTCCAGCTCCAAATCTCCCAGGGGACGTGCCCTACATGTGTGTGCTCGGGGCCAAACTGTCTCACAGGTCAATAACGCTGCTCTGATGTGACCTTCACCCTCCCCCTAACCTCAGCCCTCAACTGAAACTCCTTGTGATGAGAACCCATAGATCATCGTTGGTTCTAAGCAGGTGGGTATTGGCATTTTTGTCCTTGTGTGACACGACCGAGCTATTCTTATTAAGGCCAGGCAGTGTAGCGTAGCTGGCTGCTAATGACAAAGTGCTGGTGATGGTGATGCTCAAGCTGACGGAACGTTCAAAACACACACACACACACACAAACACACGCACACAAAGTCAGCGTTAACACAGCCTCAACAGCAGACAGTGCGTTACTGGGGACGAACACAAAAGCAGAACTGTTTACAAAATAACGTGTCGTTTCAGCACCTGTGGATTCCTCTGCATGTTCAGGTCTAGTTGGTCAGAAACGGAAGGTTTGGAGACCCAGATCATAACTGACTGAGGTAATGACACAGCTTTTTCATCTTTAAATATTTCAGAGTGTTTAAAAATACATACAAAGAATTGAAGTTTAAAGAAAGAATTAATTGGAAAATAAAAATGAAAAAAAATGATGGAATATGGCGCTGAAACCTTTGCTGGATATTGGGGAAACTTCAGAAAGCCTTCCCCGCTAAAGCGTTCAATATATCAGAACACGTGTTATAACATGTGTGTCTATGCACGGACGTATGTTTGACGCAGTGCTGGAGGTGCATTATGCAAGAGAGTAGCCGTCCTTAATGGAGGAAGTCGGACAGCCTCTCCCAGAGGCTTTGATGCTGGGAAATTACCAGGAGGATGCAATTTTTAAAAGTACACTTAAAAATAGAGGCATGCCTTCCTTTTTTCAGGGACAATGAAAGGACAGCAACCCCCAACAAGGGTACCAGGAGAAACTCCACACAGACACAGCAGAAGGAGAAGTTGCTTCCATTTCAGTAGATGATATTGTCACGATGCAGGGACACACTTTTATTACGTTTAGTCATTTTAGCAGACACATTTATCCAGAGCGACTTACAGCAAGTACAGGGACATTCCACCTCGAGGCACGTAGGGTGAAGTGCCTTGCCCAAGGACACAACGTCACATTGCCACAGCCGGGAATCGAACTGACGACCTTAACCACTCAGCCACCTGACTCCCCACTTTAACACATGGCAAATCACTATGCATATAGTATATATATACGTAGAAACTGGGTTTCTATTGTCAACCAGATCTGATCGGTCCCCATGTCTGTCACCATCAAATTGTGATGAATCAGACATTTTTTAGCAGCAGTAACAGTGTTTCCTTCAAAATGAACATGGACTCAAAAAAGGGGGTGGGTGTGTACTCGCATGGCAACCAAGTAGACTGCTAATGAAGATGGGGGAACAGCCTCCTGTGTGTTCCCCAAAACCCAGTGATTCACAGCGCTGCGGGCGGACGTGACTGCTCCTATGGATCTCCCTCATCCACAGGCCATCCTCCCTCCCTCCATTCCCCGGTTTGATCTGTTGCTCTCTTTCTACACTCCTGTTCCCCTCTCCCGGTCCGCATGCAGCAGACAATCCCTCTTTTCCTCCGGCACATGTTCTTTTAATTTCTTTCTCGTTATTACTCCCACAGCCCTTTGTATCGTTCCTTTTCATCCCCTCCCTTTTATCAACTTTCCCGTTCATTCTTTTTAGGCCCATCCCTCCATTTTACCCCCCCCCCCCCCCCACACACACACACACACACACACTCTCTCTTTTTCTTCCTACCCTTCTAACTCCAAAGTGCTTAGAACGAGGGTATTACCATGTGCCTGGGTGTTAATCTACCTCAGATTACTCACTTGATTACTCACTGTATGCATTAACATTTTAGACATATTTCCCGGGTGGGGTTCTGAGCGCATGGGTTTAGTGAAAGAGCCAGCCGTATCACATATTAGACCTTTAATTGCCCTTTCACCATGATGAATGGCTCTTTAATTAGCCAGCAGTTATCATCAGCGACCTCACCATGGAGCTGGCTGTCACAGATGCCCTATCCGACTTTGCGGGCACGTTTGTGGGTAGACCACTAATGGAGAAGGGTCTGGCTTGTAGCTCCTGAGTAAGTGGGTTTGATAATCTGAGTTGAATGTGGGGTGTGGCTACTTCATACTTGCATAAGAGAGAGACTTCGGTAAAACAATCTTTCAGAAGAGGGATTCTTATCCTAACCCGCAGCAGAGATTGCAAAGCAGAGGCCTCAATAGTCATTGTCTGACTAATAAACACATGAGACCATAATGAAGGAGACCAACTGAAAAGACTGCACACACACACTACGAAAAGAAGAGGTACCAAAACGATTCGGTTTCTCCTACGTGTCTCTCTTTTTCTCTGTCATCCACACATCCTCCAATCCATCTCTCCTTCCCACAGCCTCCTGCCCTTCTGGCATCCATTTTTGGCTCCCTCTCTCACATATTTTTTTTTTCCCTTCTATCCGTTTCATCTCTATTTCAGCTGCTCGCCAGCTCTCCGTTTCGTGTCATTTTTTGAATCCTGCAAAGACTCAAGACTTCCTCCCAGAGGGGATGTAATAGGCGTGAGCACGCAGTTAGAGATGTTGTTCGCGGACTGACACTGTCACCTAGTAGGCAATACACACACGCCCGCACGTACGAGAACACACACTGCAGTCGGTAGAGCGACAGCTGTCACGGATGCTGAGAGTCACAAAGATAGCTTCTAGCTCAAGGCTTCACTCTAACGATGCACATTCCGGCACACAAACACACAGTAAACTGCTCCTAGGTGCAGCAATTGACTGTGTGTGGGTATGTTGGAAATGAATACATCCTGTTAAGGCTGAATCCACAAACATCAGTGTTTGTAATAATCCTTACAACAGCAGCCACATTTAAATATGTCCCAGGAGACCAGTTGATTATAATTATGATCTGGAGATTGTAATTGCAATTATAAGGCCATTCGTTTTGGTATTTACATGGCTGTTTTCTTGAATACCTAGAAATGGCGCACGGTGAAATATGTACATGGTCGGACCTGAGAGTGCTTGTTGAAGGAGGGGAAGAAGCACCCCGTCTTCCCAGTTTAACGTCAGCTGGGGCCCCACATGCAGCAAGCAGTGAACGAGAGATAAAGATGTGCAGGTATTCAGAGACAGCTTTACACTTTCGCCTGCAGGCCTCATGCCTCCATCTTTCCCTGCAGCCAATAAGCTTTTATGAGGACCTAAAATGAGACGGATAAATAAGAAGAGAGCGCTTGCATTTTCGCTTGAGAGAGACTAGGGGATAATAAGGTCTAAACTTTTTCATTAGTGCCCATTCAATGTTAAATGTTCCCATATAGAAATGTGCGTGCGTGTGTGGGTGCGACACTGTGGAGCTGGAGCTGGGAGAAGAGAGGGAGGAAGCAGGGAGGGGACTGAGAGGTTATTTCATTAGTGAAGATATAAGTCAGTACTGAACACCATGATTCTCGGAGAGAGAGGGGGGGGAGAGAGAGAGGGAGAGAGAGAGGGAGAGAGAGAGAGAGAGAGAGAAGGGGGGGAGAGAACATTCTGGGGAAACGTGTGTGCGTGTGAGAGACACACACAGGCACAGAGACAGAGAGAGGAGGGGAGAACTGAGTATGTGTGCGTAAGGGAGAGAGACAGAGAGCGAGAAAAAGAAAAGAGAGCGAAAAGAGAGAGAGCTAACTGCTGACATAGAAATGAGAACAGCTCCTTCCACTGGCAACTTTTAGACTGCACTCATTTGCAGCACAAGCGCTCATTCATTCGTCCCTCTATACAACCTTTCCATCCATCCAATCTTGACATCTTTCCAACAACCCTTTCCCTGGCCGTTTCATTAAGCTGGACACATTCATTTCCATGACTGTCCACTGATGCATTGAAGTGAGTATTTGTTGTGTTCTTGGAGTTCACAATACTATACTCCCAGCTTTGGTATACGGTGCCTGATGTCTTGCGTCTGATGAAGCGTCTTCATGTCCACCATTTTGAACACCAACGGAATCATCTGTGTGTGTCCAGCAGTTTCAACCTGGACCTGACGACATGATGATGTCATCCAGCAAGCTTGTTATCCAGACCTTCACTGTTCCCTCTCTTTAGTATTCAAGTTCTTCCTTCCTTTAAACCACTGCATTTCTAAATTCACACACACACGTAGACGCGCACACACACACACACACGAAGTCTTGGTTATAACTGGCTTTGACTCTAGACGACAGATATATAGAGCATTGAAACAATGTGACAGAAGATGGAAGTCTCTCAGCCCTAAATGTGTGTGTATGTGTGTGCTCAAGTCCTACTTGTTCCAAACACTGGAACAGCCTAACATAAACACACATACACACACACACACACACAAAGACTCAGAAAGTGGAACAAATGCTTCTGAGCCGTGACAGTGGCAACTGTGATTTCTTTTCTCTTTCCTCTTCTTCCTGAAATATGCTGTGTGTGTGCGTTTGTGCGTTAGCGTGTGTGTCTGCGTCTACAGATGTACGCGCAGGAGAACGGTTGCTTCACGCTGTCTCTGCGTCTTCTGTCTTTAGGTTGTCATGGATGTTTCATCCGTGTGGCTGAGCAGTGGAGTCTTCCCATGCTCCTTCCTGCAGGCGGGTAAATCCTCCCCTTTCTCTCCACCTCTGCTTTTCTCTTTCTATCTCACTCCCACTCTCCCAGTTTCTCATGCTTTCCCTTTCTGCCATGCTCTCCTGGACGGATCCTGCCATCCCGCTCTCTCTTCCTCTCTGTTCCTCTCCCTCTCTTTTCCTCTCTCTTCCGCTTTTCCTCTGTCTCATCTTCTCCATCTTCCTCTCCCTGTTTTCCTCTCTCTTCCTGCCTCTTCCTCTTTTCCTCTCTCTTCCTCTCTTTTCTTCTCTCCCTCCTCTACCTTTACCATGGCCTCATAACAACCTTTCTGTTTCCAATCAATTTGAACTTCAAACTCCATCTCTTCATCTATCTTTTCGCTTGGATCATCTATACCGTCTGTTAATCTCAGAACGCCCGTTGAAGCATTTTCCCTGCATGGAATACTCTCCCTCCACGCCTCCCTCCCTTTCCATCCTTCTCTCCATCCCCCTCCTCTTCCTCTTCGACCGTGCCCTCGGTGTGCCTGGAAAGCCAGCTCTCGGAGGAGGCTTCTTGTCCCTCCATCACTCTCCCTCACTCTTGTCCTCATGGATAATGCATGGCAAACAAACAGGCATGTCAAAGTCGTTCAGGCACACCGCTGTCCCCTCTGTGTCACCTACCTGGCAAGGAGGAGGGGGGTGGGGAGGTGGGATGGGGGTCAGGGGAGGTAAGGTCCCCATCAGTGTCCGGAACACAAACATCTTGGTGGACACAAGGCCATCAGGGGCGATCATCGGGTCTGGCGTCTGGACAGCACTTCTCTCAAACAGCTTCCTGTGTTTTAGTACTGTATAGCCTGGCCAACTGAGCGATGCGGTGTTCCATTTTGGCTAAGTGTCACTAGAGGGCGCAAAAGAGGCTGTACAGTTTGATGCATAGTGGTTACTTGGCGTTGGACGTCCGGTGGGTTGGGGTTGGGATGGATGTTTGCACAAACTTTCAGACTGTCGCTCTTTTATTCACCACGTGGGCGAATAGGCACACAGACATACACACACACACACACACACACACACACAATTCTAAATTTCCACTTGGTGAGGTTTGGAGAACAGAGTTGGAAACAACAACATTATATTCTGGTGAACACCGTTAAGAGACTGAGCGCAGCACAGGATCATTAATCACTACAGCATTTACCACCTCACACCTGTCCGCAAATGAACACATGCCCTCACATCATGCACACGCATGCTAGGACCCAAAACCACAAAACTGGACTCCTGGAAAGCTTATAGGCAGGCTGCTGCCTGAAGTGAGCTCATTCATCACATCAACAGATCAACAGTGTAATGGTAGTGGTACATTTAAAAACAATAGGCAGACCCACAAGTACGCAATTCAATTCACATGTGCACGCGCGCGCACACACACACACACACACACACAGTGGCTCACGCTAGAAATAAAGGTGAAAGTCAACAGAAATTAATTTAAATCAAAAGCGAGATCCTGTTGTTTTCTGTTAACTAATGATTGTCTCTGACGAGTTCTGCAGCTTTGTTTGTTGTTCCGATCTGCTGTCAGTAAAATATGGCATTACGTTTCAGAAATTACCAAATATACGTTAGTGTGCATGCACACACTCACACACAATGTCGTTGACTTCAAACTGAAAACAAGGGAGTATAAAAAGACTATTATATAGTCGCTTTGGTTAAAAGCGTGTGCTAAATGAATATTTATTTATTATTATTTTAAAAAGCTATACAGTATTCATTTAGCACAGACACGCTACTGTTTGTTGTTTTTTTACAGTACATTTACATTTAATCATTTATCCAGAGTTACTTACAGCAAGTACAGGGACATTCCTCCCTGGGGTAAATAGGGTGAAGTGCCTTGCCCAAGGACGCAACATCACGTTGCCTCAACCTGGAATCGAACTTGCGACCCGCTAAACATTTGCCCCACACCCTAACCACTCAGCCACCTGAGTCCCAGTTTTTGCAGTGGTGAGCCAACCAAAGTCTAAGTGCTCTTTGTAATTGTATTAGATCACAAATGCATCTCAGACATCGTTTCATCTGAAAGGACTCTAAAAGTCATATATAAATCATGTGTCTACCTTTTCATTGCCCTCTCTCTATCTCCTTAGATGAGTCTCCCTTACCCTTGTCTCTCTTACAGGCTCACATAAAGACAGATACACACACGCAAACAGACCAATTTAGCCATTCTGCGACCGGTTCATATTTGTGCTCCGACGCACCAATTAATTATGTATTTCGATGTTTACACGATGCCCCCCTCTCTTTGACGAGATGTCACAACACGTCTTTGAGAGCTTGCATTAATCTTTTAAGTTATCACTTGAAGAGACCATGCCCAGCAGACATGGTTTAGTTGAAACAACCTACCCTTGCAGGGGGATCTAATGTCTCAAAGGTCAGTGTGAGAGGAGAGAGAGAGAAAGAAAGAAAGAAAGAAAGAAAGAAAGAAAGAAAGAAAGAAAGAAAGAAAGAAAGAAAGAAAGAAAGAAAGAAAGAAAGAAAGAGAGAGAGAGAGAGAGAGAGAGAGAGAGAGAGAGAGAGATATATCCACGTGGAAAGTATTCCAACAGCTGAAAAATGGGGATTCCTTACTCAGCTGGGAGAGCTTGTCCTGAAGCAGAGCCGGGATGATGGTGTTAAAGGCAGAGCTGAAGTCCACAAACAGGATCCTGGTGTAGGTGTTTGGAGAGTCCAGATGCTAGAGGGTGAAGTGGAGGGCCATGTTGACTGCGTCGTCAACAGACCTGTTGGCTCAGGACCTGTGGGACAGGAAATCTATAGTCATGAAGTGTAGGGTGGAAATTTCATGAAATACCATGGCATTTTCCTCAGCTGATTTTGTGCTTGTCAACAAATAGAATCATGTCCAATTATAACATAGTTTTTATAAATCACTTTCGTTTATGGCAGCTCTGCAATATTTTCAGTGGGTTCTAACAGTTTATCCAAAAGAGAACTGATAGTTAGGAAATAGACAAATCCGAATAAGTGTTTTTGTTGTTGTTTTCTGAATCTAGTGCCAGTATTATTTGTCCACCTTTTGCTGCTTCAGTAGAGTCCACGGCACTAGTGGCCTCCGTCCACTAGGTGGCAGTATACTACTACCATTCCAGTACCGCAGGGAAACACAAGTGATGAAGTAAATATGTCAACTTTAAATGACGGCGGCACTTCGTCTTTATTTTGAGTACTGCTTCTTTGTATCAATCATAATTAAACAGTAACCTCTGTTGTTTTAGTGCTTCACATTTATTTCATGCATGAATCTGTCTCGCATAGGTAGCCAGTCTGCTATATTTTGCTTCGCCACATACAGCAGTTGTTTCAGATTTACTCATGAAAGCAGTGAATCATAACCAGTAATCGAGTTACATTTTTTTAAATGTTAGATACGTGTGAATAAATGTATAATTAAATGGAAAGCTAGGTTTAACCAGGCACTTAGTTCGTACTGTTTTTCAAATCATTGTCACACAGGTCCAGAAGTGAGTGTCGTACGTTATGGCCGGGGATGAAGAAGGTCGCAGCCAGTGTCTTCGGGACGTTAAGAGTCGTCTTATCGGGATTTTGAGTGCAGATCCTGATCATGTGCTGCAGCACGCAGACACGCTCGGCTTACTCACAGATCAACAGTACAAACAAGTCAAAGCCGTCACAGATCCATGTGCAAACATTCGAGATCTGCTGGATTATGTCATCCAGAAAGGGGATGCGTCTTCAAAAATATTTTTACAACTGTTGAAGAGCAATGCTATGCAAGAAGCATTTCCCATGTTGGATTTTCTGTTTAACCTGCCAGAGACCCACAGTCTGTCTACAGGTGAAGTAACATGCTTTTCTTGTCCAGCATCCTGGACCCCCACCCCCCACCTTTACATATTGTATGTAAACTTTAAAACAGCTGTTTTTGTGTTGGGGACAGCTTCAAAACAAAGAAAACGAGAGGCTCCTGAATCGGAGGACGTTACACCAGCTAAACAGGCTTCCAGGGGTGGTAAGTGACCTCATGGTGACACAAAACACGATGATGCTTAACCACAGTAACCAACCTGTGTATCCCACTGTGGCAGGAACAAGCCTGGTGGAGGAGAAACAGCTGGTCAAGCTGGCTCGTAACATTGGGAGCTCCTGGAAGGAGATCGGAAGGCTGGCCCTGGACATCAGCACTGTGAGGCTGGAGCAGATCGAGGAAGACAATCCCCGCAGCCACAGAGAGCGGGTGTTCGCCATGCTGCTGTGCTGGCGAACGAGCCAGAGGCAGCAGGCCACGGCCGCCCGGCTCCATGCTCTGCTCTGCCAGGACGACTGGGCGCTGCCACCTGACAGTATTGACTTCCTCCTGGAGCCCAGATGAGCTCCTTACAAGTCGCCACGTCTGTGGCTCTGTGTCTCCCTGCAGCGTCAGCCTGTCTGATGTCATAGTGGGAACTTGGACCAGCTTCCGAAGGCCTGTCTCTGCCCTCTGGTTTGATGTTTCAGATCATGTTCTACAGCTTTTGAGATCATGGAATCCCCATAAGGTCATCTCTAAACAAGACCATAAACAATTCCAAACCTTCCATGGGACATGGGTATAGACTATAAACCGGGCTCTATCCAATAAAAAATAGATAGATAAAAGTAAACTCCAATTGTTTTAAATCCTTCTGAGGTGTTTTATTTTATTTTTTTTATCCAACAGAGATCAATTTATGATTACTATATGTAATGCCTAAATGGAAATGTATGTGTAATTGATAGTTTTTTGTGTGCAGTGTGCTGTGTGGCATATGGATGCCTATTTTCAGTCACCAAATTAGGTTTAATGGTGAAAATATGAGGAATGCATAGTGGTGCCTTTATTTCCAAAGTACTGAATACTTCCTATTCTGCTTTAAAGTGGCTACTGAATAATATCGTTTAATTTCGATCACTCATTTATCATCAGTGTCAATCTTTCTCTAATAAAATTCCGGCTCATCCAGAACTTTTATTGTCCACGAGGTGACACTATATCACGCCCATACAGCAGTCTTAAATTCTTAATAGCCTGCACTAAACTACAGCCTCACATACATAACAAAACAAGATGCACATTACTTTAATGTTCATTGAATAGTTCAGACTGCATTAATTGGAACACAAAGCATACAATATATTATTGATAGCCCATCCTACATTATCTAAATCGCATGAAAATCGGATCTTGTCTTGTCTACCGCGTCAGTAAGCCTAGATACTGCTACAGTACTGTACATGTTAAATCACCGCATAATAAACAGGAGCAGATCTTGATAAGCCAGTAGATAAAATACATTGAGAAACGTTAGAAACTTTATGAACCAGTGATACAGTTTGTTTTCCAAGAAAAGTTCACTGTAGGGGAGGTCCTGTAAGACAGCTGTAACTTTCCATTGAGGTGAAAGATAACCTGATCGCTGAAAGGAAATTTCCATTGGATGTGTTGCAGTTGCAGGTTGAAGTATAGCATTTTACAGATGCAAGATTAAGCATGGAGGGTATTTGACCATGTCGTAGTCTGTGCAGTACATTCCGAGAAAAAGCAGGAAAAGCAGCCTATAACATCGAGGACGATTAACTTGCCATCCATTCAAATTGTTGCACCATCGTACCTTCTGAATTTCAATTAACATGAGGATATTCAGATGCAAGGCGCATACTTATATGCTTAAAACATACAGTGGCCATGAAAACAAACAATTAAGGGGAACTTCCTGGGCGTTTAAAACATTATAATTTTAAGGTGTTGGTTTTAAGAATCTTTTTTTATTCTACTCTTTTTTTTCGTATTATTTCCCCTTAGTTAACAAAATACTAAGTGAACTGAATAAGGACCTCCCATGAAAGCCACGCCATGACGTGAACATGCTGAAGACACAAAACTCCACTTCAGTGACATCTTGACCAGGTGGAGACTCTACTTCTTGCATACTCAGATGGAACCCCAAGGTGAGTAATAAGACGTCCTGCATGCGATCTGCAAATAATCTGATTTGATATGATGACGAAATAGAAATAGCATTACACAGCATGTAACATCATATCTGTATAATATATCTCGATCTGAGATTTTTCTCCAGTTGTTGAACTATCGATCCCTTCCCCCATGTCCAGGGAACGGAATGGCCAACGGATTCACTCCAAACAATGGCTTCGAGATGAACGACCCCTGCCAATACCACACCGAGGGCCAGCTCTTTTTGACTGAAGCTTTTAAGATCATTATGACGGAAGTGCTACGCAAGGGTACAGATGTGAACGAGAAGGTATGGCTTTATTGCATCGTTTAGGAAACAGGTTTCTGCAGAGATACATTTATAAATTGTCCATAACGAGTATAGGGGCTCTATAGATGAGAATAAAAAGATGGCCATTACTTGCTGATAAACATCTACCTGGGTCTCTACCATCAGAGGTTATCACATGCTGATTGATAAGACTAAGGTTAATGCACAGAACTTTTTAAAGGGAACTTACTTTGGGGCATGATACAATTGTCATTCAAATTTGTGTGACTGCGTTCGGGTCATTTTTGGATTTCTAAAACACCCTTAAAATTCTCACATACGTGTATGTTATAACCGCCGTCCAATATGACGTTGTTTTATCAGTATCCGCATTAGAGAAATCGATCATGTCAGGTCCAAATGTGGTTCAACCCCAGGTGTGTGAGTGGCGTGAACCAGAGGAGCTGTCAGCTCTTTTGGACCTGGAGCTGAGGGACCAGGGTGAGGAGCAACAGCAGCTGCTCCAGAGGGTCCAGGACGTGGCCAAGTACAGCGTCAAGACCAGTGAGTAACACCTCAAGACCAGTAACGCTGCACGAGAGGAAGTCATGGATGCATTGGGTGGATGGACTGGGATGAGAGTTGACCCAACTGAATCTCTCCTATGCTGAAGGCATTACACACATTATGTTGGGGCAGTTGTCATTGATGATGGTGTGATTTTCTCATGTTCTCTTCAGGTCATCCTCGGTTCCTTAACCAGCAGTTTGCGGGGGTGGACTACCATTCACTGACAGGACGCTTCCTCACTGAGGCTCTCAACACAAGCCAGTAGGAGCATTAAGAACGCACACCTCCTTCACACTTAAATAAAGCAGCAGGGAGTGGTTAGGGCGTCGGGCTAGTGATAAGAAGGTCGCCAGTTCGATTCCCGGGCTGAGGCAACATGACGTTGTGTCCTTGGGCGAGACACTTCACCCTACTTGCCTCAGGAGGGAATGTCCCTGTACTTGCTGTAAGTCGCTCTGGATAAGAGCGTCTGTTAAATGACTAAATGTAATGTAAATGTAAAGCATCTGATTATCTGTCACCATTTCTGCAAATGATTAGGAACAATGTCAGCGTGGTGATTTTATCCTGCCTCCAAAGCCCAGATATTGAGATCATTTCCACATCGGTCTGATGTCAGAACGTTCTGATCTCCTTGAGGGAGGTTGTTGTTTCAGAACCCACGTTCTGATATGAAGGACCTGTGCTTGCTGCAGGTATACTTACGAGGCGGCGCCGGTTTTTGTTCTGATGGAGAACGAGGTTCTGAGGAAGATGCGTGCGCTGGTGGGCTGGACCGAGGGGGACGGCCTCTTCTGCCCTGGAGGTTCCCTTTCCAATATGTACGCTATCAGCTTGGCACGCTACAAGGCCTTTCCACAGGTCAAAGGTCAAGGGCTGTGTGGCCTTCCACGACTAGCTGTGTTTGCATCCAAAGAGGTGAGAGGAGGAAGCGTGAAACTGCCTGTAACATATTTAACTCTTTAATGCTGTGAGTAAAGGTCCGTATACAGCAGCAGTTCCACAGAAATATAACCTTAACATCCTTAGGCATATTTTCTTGTTTAGATGTCAGGTCACACTACAAATGTTAACAAAATGCCTTCCTATATTTTCTAGAGTCACTACTCTGTGCAGAAAGGAGCTTCATTCCTAGGCATTGGGATGGACAATGTCGTCCTGGTGAAGGTTGACAGCAGGTAACGTGGGTTAACCTGGATTAACCTCACATAGACATTGTGTGCTCTCAATAGGTCATTTATTGTTGGTTGACGTTACAAAAGTCTCTCTTCTTTTATCTATGTGGGAGTCAGGTGGCTGAGCGGTTAGGGATTCAGGATAGTAAAAATTACTTGTGTCCTTGGGGGAGGCACTTCATCCTACTTGCCTCTGGGGGAATGTCCCTGTACTTGCTGTACGTCACTCTGGATAATATTGTCTGCTAAATTACTAAATTTAAACATATTTTATGGTCCTCTGTCGTTTGCAGGGGTTGCATGATTCCAGAGGATCTGGATGAGAAAATAACACTGGCCAAATCCCAAGCAAGTTGTCTCCTTTTGTATTCAACACAAGCGCACCTGTAGTGTGGTCTTATGAATGGGAGACAATGTCCATGTGTGTGTGTTTGTGCGTGTGTGTGTATGTCTGCTTGCGACTCCTCCCGAGGAACTCTACTGTACTGCATTGTGCCAAGATTTTACCTGAAAATGTCAATGGGTTTCACTTAACTTCATAAGGCCTTACACCAGCCTCCACCCTCTTCTAGGGTGTAGTTCCTCTCCTCGTCCATGCCACTTCAGGAACCACCGTGCTAGGCTCCTTCGATGATCTCAACCGCATCGCAGACGTTTGTCAGAAACACAAGATATGGATGCATGTCGATGTAAGGGCTTCAGATTACAGTACATGAAGAAATGACGGAAAACTGTTGTGCTATCGGCGTTATCAGATGATGTTATGGCTGTTGCAAAAGACCACGGTTGCCCATTGACTAGATAACAAGGTGGTGTGAAATTCTGCGTTGCAGGCAGCATGGGGAGCAAGTGTGCTGTTCTCCAAGCAACATAGGCATCTAATGAATGGAGTCAACAGGTAGGTGTCATGTTTGTGCTAAGGGGTTCTGGTCTTAGTTAGGGGAAGGAGTTAAAAGTTTGGTATGGTATTGTGCCTGGAATGTGCTGGACGTCTTAGCTTGTGCTGAGCGTGGCTGGCCATGCCGAATTGTCTTCAAGTTGCAACGAGTACAATGTTCTTTTGTGATCAGAGCCGATTCAGTGACTTGGAATCCACACAAGATGCTTCTGACAGGCTTGCAGTGCTCTGCCATTCTCCTCAAGGATACCACGGTTAGCCAACAGCCATGTCCGGCGCCAGTCTCAAAATCAAACGACATCGATGACTTCTGACTCCAATACATTTCCAATATGTTCAATACGTTGGTCCATCATTTATACACGTAAAGCAACACCTTTTTAAAACGTCGTTTTTCTCTCCTTGTGTCCCAGGGCCTGTTGAATCAGAGCCATTCTGCCCATGCCACATACCTCTTCCAGCAAGACAAGTTCTACGACATGAGCCTGGATACAGGGGATAAGTCCATCCAGTGTGGCCGCAAAGTGGACTGTCTGAAGCTGTGGTTGATGTGGAAGGCTTTGGGTTCTGACGGCTTTGCGGCCCGTATCGAGAAGGCATTTGACCTTGCAAGGTTCGGTACACTTCCCAAAAAAACGTGCCTTACGAATGATTATAATTTCCTTTCATATCGTTGATTTTCTAGGGATACATGCTGGCGACAATCGTGCTCGATATCTGCAATGAAAGATAACAAATTATTTTTATCATAAAAGGACTATAAAGATTGTGCCCAATCTTTTCCTGCAGATATGTAATGGAGGAGCTGGTGAAAAGGGAGGGGTTTCAACTTCTGGGGAAGGTAAGTCAATAATTAATCCTCCGCATGCACATACTGTACACGTGTTACAGAGATGATTCGGAGATTTAACTTGCGAGAAGAGCATAGGTCACCCCTTACTGTCCTCCCATCGTCTTTTGGGAATTTTCCACTCTGATTTAATATTTACCCATTTGTTAGCGTAGCCTGAGATCTTTCATTTTGTTGACTCCCCCACTTCTGCTCCCCTGCTTTCTGTCCTTGAACAGCCTCAGTATGTGAACGTGTGCTTCTGGTTCATCCCACCCAGTCTGAGGGGGAAGGACAAGGATGCCAACTATCAGGAGAGGCTGGCAAAGGTTGGTGTCAAAATCCAAAACGTTGCTGTGGAGATCAGTGTGCGACAACAACAAATATTTGAGTGCCCGCTGTTCTTGATTTGATTCCTGTTTGTTGCAATCAGGTGGCTCCTGTGATGAAGGAGCGCATGATGAAGAAGGGGACCATGATGGTGGGGTACCAGCCACGAGGAGATGACGTCAACTTTTTCCGCTTGGTGATCCTTTCTCCGTACGTGTCCCGACAAGACATGGACTTTTTCCTGGACGAAATAGAGAGGCTGGGGAAGGATCTGTAACAGATTTGCACTAAATGTTAGAGGCCATTCTAGGTCATTAATTAATATGTAAAGAATGCATAGTATTCCATAATGTATTTCCTCATGCATAGTTCATTTGATTGAAAGTAATGTTTGTATTATCACGGTGGTAGTCGATGTCAGTAGAAACAATTGTTACATGTTCACCAATCCAACAGCGCTGACAGAGTTTGGAAAGAAGTATTTTTGAGTGATGCACCTTATTAGTTTTGTATGTATTATTGTTCAGTGCATAAGCAATTGCAGTAATTCCATAAATACATACATACCAAATATTAAGGTTATGATGCAGAACCGCTTCAAATACATACTCTACCTGATTGTCGTGTATAGGAATGTATTGTTGTTCAGTGCATAAGCAATTGCAATCATTCCATAAATACATGCATACCAAATATTAAGGTTATGATTGTGTTCTGTTTAAAAGAAGAAATTATCCCTTAGGATTCTTCCTTCTGCACATGGTAGGCAATAATCCTACCACTGAACCAACCGGTGTTACCCAATTTCACCTAAAGTTTACTTAGGTAAAAGTTGAAACATGTGGCATTATGGAGTCACCAGTATAAGAAATGCCATAGACATGTATGAGAAATGCATGTGATTGGAGAGGTTCAACTTCCCGCGAGAAAAAGAACCCTTACCAACATGGCGGATTGCACGTGCCATCATGGCGAGTAGGCGACTAACCCTCTCCCCGGGGAACACTTCCGGTAGCGTTTCCTGTGTTTGTAAACTGAGGAAAAAATTGGAAGTGCGACAAGAAATTTTCTTCTGCGAAACTTGGAAAGACGAAAGGTAAACCGCTTGGGTGATTACGTGCGTAGGAACGAGCTTTTGGTGTTTCAGTATATGTTGGCGGAAGTATTTCCAAGAAATAAAGCCATGGCTACTTATTGCCATTTGTAGTCGGCGCTCAACCCGCACGCCCTGCCTCGCTGTTGTTGTGTTGTCTGGGGCGGGGGGTGAGAGGGGGGGAGGGGGGTCCGGGTACCAGCTAGGAAGCTAACGACACTGAGATTTACTTTGTGTGCTGGTCTGTTACCCACATGCATTACACGTTCCGTAGCTGATTCACAAAATAGTTGGTGAATATACCTGATTTTCCGTCGTTGGCTTGATCTTTGTGTGCTCGAGTTTCGGCCTCAAACTCATTGATTAAAAGCCTAACTAGCTAGCTTAGCTTGTTAGCCTGTCATTAATAACGCTTAAGTTTGCACCTCAAGCCCATTCAATAATGAATTTCATCGTATCTTTATACGCCAGCAATTTTCAATAATTGAGTTTCTCTAAAACATTGATGGGGAATGCAAGGACCCAGATTAAGGGGATATAATGTAAACTAGCTATCAATGTGAGATCTCCTGCTTCGTGCCTGTCTTTGAGGTTGTTTCCTTGCTCTTGTCTATTTTGCCTATTGAGTTTCCACTTGTTTAATGTTTAAATGTGCATTTCAGAGCATGCTTAACATTTCTAAGTTTTTTTTTGTTGTTGCTACCCTCTAATTTTTCCAGTTTTTTTTCTTCCTTTGACACACAAACTATACAAGATTTGTCACTAATATTCAGTTCCCTCTCTGGAAGAGGGGGCATGCACCCAAACCATTGGGTTTCCAAGCCTGTTTTTCTGACCATGACAAACTTAGACCAGACAATAGAACTAAAATCACTGACACATATTTGATTTTGATTGGTCATCTTGATCCCTATCAAACGAGTCAATTGATCTTAGCCTCACGTCCCTCCTCTATTTTCAGGCTTTGGGCCCTGATGATTTGGCTGGGTGTGGTCTCTTCCAGTACCTCTCATCCTGAGTGAAGTCCCCCCTCTGTTCCCCCCAAAATACACCCATTCAACGATGACACACCATCCCAACACAGTGCGAGACCATATGAAATGGGTCAGTGGATTTCCTCTCATTTCCAGAATCACCTTCATTGTTTTGGTTTATTTCTAGTCTCTGTGCTTCGCTCTCAGACTCCCTAAGCCTACACGTGGTCCCTACCTACCCAGAGTACTGGCAGCTTGCTAACATGTCTGTCGGTGTTGTCAGGCTGGGTTGCTGGGCTGTGAGGCGGTGCTGTCCAGCATGGCACTGATGCAGGCCAACAACATGACAGGCCAGAAGAAGATGATGTCACAGCTGGGCCAAGGACACAGCCAGGGCCAGAGAAGCAGCCAGGAGAGCCACCAGTCCCACCACAGCCAGTCCCACTCCCATTCCCACCACCACCACCACAGTCACCAGGGCCACGGAGGTCACCACGGCCACCAGGCCCACCACAGCCACATGGTCCTGCCCTCAGGGGTGAGCTGCCCGCCCCTGGTGAGCGACAGCACACTGCCGTCGAACGGCACACCACAAGGGCTTTTTTATTATTATTTATTATTCTACTCAATGTTGTGTCGTCTCAATGCGGTTCATTTGCGTTGCATATACTGAACCCTCCCTGAACACGGTCTCATGCGAGGGTCTGGGCTGAAAGACACAGCAGGCGTGGCTCCTCCTGCTCAGCCCTGGACGTCTCAGACCAATTCCCAGGCGTCTGTAGCTCTTCACCATCTTTGTTTTAGATTGAGCATGTTTTCGTTCCTTCGTCAGTTAATCCGCAAGGACGGCGAGTTTCACTCATCCCGCCTTCTGGAGGAAAAGGACATGCGGGCGAACCAGAATATGCAACCCAAGAAGAAGCATCGGAAATCAGGGACGCCCAACAAAGTGAGAGAGAAAGTAGAGGTAAGCGTTTCCCCACACGCACCACAACGTACGCACACGCCAACCAACTTCCTGTATGTAGACAGCGGCTGGCTGCTGGACTATCTGTCGAGATAGAAATATATTAATCCACCATTGGAATTATCTCAAACTAGGTCTCACCGTGTCCGGGAACACCCCCCTGTGTGTCCCAGCAGGTGGAAATGGACATTGATGGAGACAACTCCCTCAAGGTCCAGAAGAACTTCATCTGCGAGCACTGCTACGGTGCATTCCGGAGTAGCTACCACCTCAAGCGGCACATGCTCACCCACACAGGTGATGCGATATGTCAAAGCTGCAGTTGTAGAACGGCCTTGTCATACCACAAAGCAACACATACTGAGCTACACCTTCGACTTGCTTTTAACAAAACGTGCATCTTGACTTTCAGGCGAGAAGCCGTTCGGGTGTGACGTGTGCGACATGCGGTTCATCCAGCGCTATCATCTGGACCGGCACAAGAGGGTCCACAGTGGAGAGAAGCCCTACCAGTGTGACCGCTGCCAACAAGTAGGAGAACATGCACGCATACATATGACCTCTGATACATCCCCCCCACCGCCCCTGTTCTCTGGTTCCATGTACTGCGTTTTTTTCCTCCCCTTCTCTCATCCAGAACTTCTCGAGGACAGATCGCCTCCTGAGGCACAGACGTCTGTGCTCGGTGGGAGGCGTGGCTAAGGAGGAGGGCCAAGCGTGCTGCGAGGGGCGCTCGTACTCCCAGGACCCTCCCACTCACACGGCCACATGGAGCCCCCTACAGGCCCCCAGCAACCGCCTGACCGTCTGACCGCTACACCCCCCCAACCCTCGCCCCTTTCACACTCTCCCTTCCTCCCAGCCCCCCCACCCCCCCAAACCCCCCAGTCTTCCCTTCAGAGAAACCCACACTCAGACAAGACGGCAGCCTGACTTGGCTTGTCGCTCAGTGCTGCCACATGCTGGAGCACTCCAGTACTGGACAGCCACCAGCCAACTAGGAAGTGACAACCAAACATTTGTGTTTGTTCTCTCACCAGCTCATATCCTGAGATTGGGATAGTGAATTATTTTGTACTCGTTTTATTCTTGTTCTTATGTAATTGTTCCATAACATCTTGAATCTGGTACTGGCAGAACAGGGAGTGGGCTTAAAGTAGGCTGTCTGTCTTCTTAACAAGGCAATAACTGATCAAGAAGCCTCATCCCAAGAGAGGTGTTGTGGCCCAGCTGGAAGTCAGGATACTCATTGTCAGATGGGTATGGTGTGCTGGGGCCCACAGACCCCCCCTTCCAGTTGGCTTTTCCATCTGATCACCATTGGGCAATACTGAACAGTAACCTGGACTGAGAACTCTGCTGTGTGGAACTTCCTATGGACAGGAACCTATGAATGGCTAAGAACATCTGAATCATTGTGGCCTTGCCAGCGTCCATACACGATCCAGTTGGTTTTAATGAGACTCTACTGATAGTATACTAGTTAGTTTTCCTACTTGTTTTAGTGAATGGTTTGAAAGTACTACAGAGATAGTGGACTAGCCGATCCTGCCTTGATGTAGTTTTGATCGTTGGGGAAGGGGGTCATTTGATCTGTCATTGGTCCACACATCCATCCAGCCCTACTTTTGTGTTTTGCTTGAAGAATGTTAAAGATGAACTTAACTTTCTACACAAGATAAGACACTGGTCGGTAAAAAAAAGATAGAAAAAAAGTAAAACGTTGTTAAACACTGGTCAGTGCCGATGTTTACCTCTAAAACCTCACCTTGTTGTCGTTTCAGATAACAGACTTTGTCTTTTCAGTTTATTTACAGGTTTTCTCCCGGAAGAATTTTGTAGTAATGTGTTAATTGTTTTATTTTGTAATGTTTTATTTTCTTCATTTTTTGTTGTTGTTCTAATTGTGTGTCTGTATGGAAACACTTGGTCTTGCCCCCCCCCCCCCCCCCCCCCCCCCCCCCATCACTCAGTGTTACAGTATTCTGAAAAGCTTGTTCCATGTTGCCTATCTGTCATGTCATCCCATAGCTGCAGAATGAACCTGTCAGCATTGCCCCATTCTGCCTCTGGTCCCTCAACTGGATCACGCCATATTCTGTTACTTTATTCCGGGCATCTTCAGTGAAGATGACTATGTTGACCTAGTGGGAAAGGAAACACCGGGAGGCTTTCAAACCCCATTGTGAAAATTATCTGTAAACACTGGAATTGTAACGTCGAGGACAGTTGTCAGTTTAAGCAGATGTTCTCTGCGTAGACAGGACTGGTAGGAGACCAGGTGTATTACAGTCAGACTCTTAGTTACAGTATATCAAAGCTGTTTGGGACCTTTCAGCGAGACTTCATACAGTTTCCCTAACGCCAATTTGAAGTTAATATATACATATATATTTTAAAGTGTATTAGGAGTAGAGGCAGCGCTGCCACTAATGCCGGTCTAGTAGCAGTCATGGTTAGTTCTTTTTTTATCATCTGTTTTTGTGCATGCATTTGTGATCCCCCAAGATAACTAAACTAAGGGATTTTATATTCATTTTATTTTTTGGTTAAGAGAGTAAGATTTTTTTTTATATATATAAAGATAACATTTGTTTTTGGAAAAGAAGAACTTTGTTACTTTGTTACCTATGTTTCTAGTCCGATCACAGGTTAAGTCCATTTTGACCCAGTAAGGCGTATTGTAGTAAATGAAAAGTTAGGGCCTCAAGCTTGAATAAAGATGTTTCTCTTTTTAAGTTGGTGTGTTGCGCAAATTCATAAGATCTGTCCATTGTTGTGTTTATACTTGTCATTGTGATTTGAGATAAATCTCGATTTTGGATAGTTCCCACATTTAAGTAATTTTACTAATCTTGCCAGCAGGTGGCACAAGTTCACATAAATCTGTTGGAATGGCATCTGGACATTATAGTAATAGAAAAAGTTGGTATTAATTTCAAATGTACATATTTCATCGTATTGAAATATTTGATGTGTTGCTCTCAACAATTGATAGTGTTCAGTCTAGCTTATGTTTTTTTTTTTGTACAACAATCATTCCAAGCTTAATTGCATCACATCCACCACAAGAGGGAGCTCTATTCTGTGTTGCACAACAACAGATTTGACCTTTTTCCTGGAAGTGGCCCAACCTGCCTTCCAGGAATCATACATTTTTCTGTCCATATTGATGGATTGCTTCAAAGTGATTGAAAATACATCAAATTATACAACCTACAATATACAGAATAACGCTAAAGAAAAATGTATGTGTGACAGAATATGGCCAACCCTTAAGAACCTTCCCCTTCATTTTGACCAGCCCTTTAATTAAAGTTTCGAGAAAGGAAGAATGAGATCAGCTTGAAGACTGCTGGGAGTGTGTGCTTTGGCCCATGGGAGATATTGGCTCCTTCTCTTGGAGCTGATTTACTGCACCCACAGGTCCACAGCACTTAACACAGGGCCTTCTTAAGTGAGGGAGAAGAGAGAAGATGGGGAGACACCACTTCATCATTGTAGAGAAAGCTGAACTTACTCAGCTTTGAAGTTAGCCTTAACTTCACTGGAGACACTACACTGGAGTCTTCCATTTAGTAGAGACGGGTATAAAAGGTGAGACTTGGTGAGTCACTAGTCTGCAAATTATCCAGTGGAGTTGGCTAAATCTTCAATGCCTATATGTGCCTGCTTATGTTATTCATGTGAACATTCATAGGCAGTTCCTGTTGAACCTCGTCTCTGACAGTCAACTCAAGACAAAAACATTTCAGTTGGCTACACACTGTTCAACTGCAAGTTAGGCAATCTGTCTTGTCGTATTTATTTTCCCCTCCATGGGTCTGGTTGCCGTTCTGTTCCTATTGTCAGAGAATTCTCATGAAACCCTTCTAAGAATAGTGGCCTTTTCTATATTCCCGAGATGAGAGCGCGGTTCTCTATTTCGTGTTTGATTAATAAAATAATCAGGTTCGCGAATGCCGCGATCGGCTTGCCACCATCCATCACGTTTGACAAGGCCTCTCGGTGTTCATTAGCGGTGATATTTAAGTGAGCAGAGGTTTGCCGGGGCCGTCAGCATGGAAGCTCTATAGCTCGTCATTAAAATTTCAATTCCTCTGTCCTCACTTCTCATCTCCCCAGACACCCCCACACCTCCACTCCTGGCAAGCATGACTGCAGGCTGACTCCAAGTGATGACGGTGAAATATTAATACCGGAGTTGTCTTCCAACATAAGGGTTTAGTCCTAAACAATGGGCCCAGTGATGAATCAACAGTTCATTCACTTATATTTGAAATTTTGATCCAATAGCAGGAAAAATGTGACAGATAACACATGTTGCTAACTTTCATCTTAAAAGGCATATTGTCATTATTTGCACGTGTTTCATATTGAAATACATTGGCAGCAATAAACAATGTTTTTGCATTGAGATTGTAAAAAAAATGTATAATTAAAATCAGGAGAATCTGCTGCCTACAGTGGAATTTGATAATTGTCAATGAATCAAAGCACCACAAGGATTATGGAATAATGTAATTAATAAATTGAGAAATGTAACTCGGTCCTATGTAATTCAACACAGTAGCTCAGGGAAAATGAGACTGACAGTTCTCTCCTGGGACTTGCAGGAAATTTAGTCTTGATTAAACGGCAGCCATCTTGTTTGTCTGGCTGACTGACAGACAAAATGGCTTCCCAATGGAAAAAGGCCGGTCTGTTTCAATCAAAAAGATGATGATCAGAAGCCCCTTACAGTTCCATGTTCAACCACTTCATCACATTTTCGACACAACTACCTCAGAGCAAGATGAATTAGCACAAGATTACCATTCCCAATCCTTAGATCCTCATCCTTATGTCTTCAATCAGGGATAATCACAAGTGTCTGATTTGTAATATGGGGAACATTTTAGGGTGGCCTACTTCAGTGTTTGTAACAACAGAACACATATTCATAACCTGGAATTAGTGAATGCTCTCAAAAACTCTGATTTTCTAAATGAGTCTCTTGTTTATCTTTGTTACTTGGGAGACTGCACAGAGAGCACTGCGGGGGAAGGGGCTCGCAGCTGTCCCACCGTGCTCCTGGATTTGAGGGCTCTTTAACTTCCCTTTCACACCCATGCTCGCTAGGAGGGGGGGGGGGGGGGGGGGGGGTGGCTGGACTTGAGAAGTGGCGCAGCTCAGTTGAGCAGCACCTCATTGTTAAGATTTATCTGGCTCGAGAGTCATCCACATTCCCCTTGACAGAATGGACGCCCCGGCGCCCTGCCGACGGAGTAAAAATCACTTTCCAACGAAGGCGCATTTAGCCTCGACAGATACATTAACATGCCGTCGCCCTGCACCACCCCATTAATCTGCAGCTTGTTGGGACGCGTTGGGCCGAGACGAGCTGGACTCCCCGAGGAAAATGCAGCCAGGCGGCCTGTCGAGGCCTGGGTCCCTCAGAGAGTGCCACCACAGCACTGCACTCCAGAACCTGTTTACCCAGTCCACTCAAAGGTCCAACCTTCTTAAACCAGGCCCTTATTTAGAACTAGAAACTGAAATATGTGCTGGTCCACATTCTGAACACACCACTGAATGACAGGAACCTGAAGAATATGGACAGGGAATGTAGGAATGTACACCGCTGGGACACAAGGTCAGATTTAGGTCAAATGTTTGAAAGTCCATGAGGACCAGGGGTTTGTTTCCACAAAGTCATGGACCCAACTACCAGCCACTCGTTTGATGAAGAAATACAGACATTATTTCAATACCAAAATGGAGGGGCAGTTTCTACATAGGGCTTCAGGTGGCTCAGTGGCTTAAGGCGTTGGCTTCATGATTGGAAGGTTGGGAGTTCAATTCTCAGCAAAGTGATGTTGTGTCCTTGGGCAAGGCACTTCACCGTACTTTCCTCAGGGTGATTGTCCCTGTACTTGCTGTAAATCGCTTTGGATAAAAGCATCTGCTAAATGAATATCTTTATAATTTATTTTATTTAAATAAACCCTAACTGACGTCTATAGACTCTTCTGACTGACTGGCTCATGATGCTTCCTGCATAACCTATTAATAACTTGCTTCGTGAAATCCATATCCTGGATCACAGAGTAGAGAGTGACTAGAGTAACAGAGACATCAAACTATAAATGTGCATTATTTCACAGTCTGATCTTCTCATAGACAGCACAGTGACAGTGAGTATGCGATGCATCTCTGAGCTAGACGGTTCACACGCTCTTCTCTCACGGAGTTACCAAATCACCAGGAATGATCCACTTCAGGGGCTTCCCTCTCCATTTTCCAGCAATTTTCCACCCGAGCAGACCGCCATACAGGAGGAGTTACAGGGCGGGGATGAACCAGATACTGGAGGAAGGGATGACGCATGAATCCTTGGGGGCTTTGATAGACTGGGACGACCTTGATATTCACCCTTGGAGATTCTCCCAGGTCACGGCCGTTACTGCGGCACATTCTTGTTCCTTTCTGATCTCTGGGGATAAACTGTCAGGCGGATGAAGAGATAGACCTGTGTAGATGGATGATGTGTGTGGCTCCCTGCTCTGATCCTACAGTGCACAGCTGTGGGTAGATAGAGTCAAAGTGACTTTGACGGTTTGCTTCTGTTGATTAGCTATGCAATAAATTGATTTACCTTCCATCGTTTAAGGTCTTTGGACCTATTATAAGTCATCTGCAGCCTCACTGATCCTATGATGTATGTGGGAGTAAAGGTGTGGTGGGATGGGAAAAGAAAAGGATGGGAGCGTAGGATGGGTGAGGAGGAGTTCAATGATAGTGTCCGCTCACCCTTGACAGAGTGTGGACTATTGCCACCTTAAACTACTCATTTTAACTGTGGGAGAGACGGATCGAGAGGGATGTAGCGGTTCTGATAGAGCGATTTGCTGGACAACTTTATGAAAGGTGAAGCTTCGTGTGTGATGGGATTTAAAGATCAAGAAATACTCCCAACCTTGAAGAAAATTCTCACACAACATGGTAGTCCAACATTTAAAAGGAGGAGGAATCATATGTTGAATTTTGTGCTTCTGAGAAACATGCTATATTATCATTTGTATTCGTTGTCATTATATGGCTCTTTTTCCTGACCGTCGAGCAGGTCCCTCCTCCTGTTGTGACGTCAGGAGGGATACACACCAGCGCCATCTCCCTTCAGGGAGAAGATTTTTACGATTGCAAACTGACACCATTTCTGTGTCCTATAAGCGACAGAGCCGTAACTCACTTCAAAGGTAGCAGGCATCAAATCACAGCGCAGCCATAAATTAGCCTGTCAAGTCTTGGCCAATGAGAGCAAAGCACTAAATCTCTGCTGTCACGCTGGCAGCCAATGAACAGAGGACAGCGGTAAATCTGCCAAGGCTTCGTCTGTTAACGGCACTGCAGTGTGGTGTGGTTGGGGAACCCGTAAGGAGGGTGGGGGAGAAAGTGAGGGAGAGAAAGAGAGAAAGAATACATGACAGAGGGGGAGGAGGGGAGAGGATAGAAGGCTCAGAGGTATGCTGCAGAATAAACTGCTCATTTTCTCTCTTTCTCCCTCTGACTTTTGTTAGGTGGAAAACCCACAACTAAGCACAGCTTAGACCAAGCAGGTGAAGGAATTTAGCAAATGAAAGACCAAACACGGCCACAATAGAGGAGAAACACATGTCCTGCAATGGATGTTTCAGGGTAGAATAACATCAGAAAAATCGAAAACGTCTGGAACCCTTAACCGCCACCGCAAATGTCTACTGTCGACTGTCTACAGTGAGCTTGAGTTACAGCCGTTCTTAAGGCCTAACTCTCGCATCAGCTTGTCTTCTCTCTAAAGTTTGACTGCTGTATTCCACCAACCCTGTAACCTCAGGCTGTCAGGAAACGGCCCCTTCAGTGGCCACCCTAGCAGAGACTGAAAGTAGAAACTAGGAAGGCAGTTGGAGGCCCCAGATATGTTCTGCTAGATCCTGCAGGCAAGCGAGATGAGGAGCAGTGGCCACTGCGGTATGGAGGCAGTCGGGCCTGGGGGAGGGTTCTCTTAGCTTCTAAATCAAAAAGGACAGTGGAGGGGAGAGGCAGCTCCACCCACACAGAACATTACAGGCTGGTGTTGACTCCACAAAGACTATGTTCATGTCAGCGATTGCTTGAAAGTATAGGGTAAAGGGATATTCTGTATAGCTACTAATTTATTTTACAATCAGTGCAATTCAGCAATGACGTCGCCTCACTTGCAACTGCAATGGTGGAATAGGAGGGACACTTCATCCCTTTTCTTCCTGGTGACGATGTTTTCATGAACTCAGCCAAAGTTCAATACAGGGGCACAGAAACAGATGAATAGGCGTGCAGTTCTCCGAAATGTTGTTATTCAAGTGAAAGATAGAAACACTATCTCACTTCAAACTCTACCAAAAATGGCAGCCAATAAACAAGTCACCATCCCAGGTTTTTTCCCAATCATAAATTAACACCAGATAAAATATTTGCAAAAAGGATTTACTGTCACCTTATTTCATACTCGCTACAAATACAATGGTTTCGTATTTTTCTGAGAAACAAAAATAGCGCTTTGAATTACGACGCAGGGGGAACCAAAATGCTATGGAGGTGGTGTTGTTTTTGGCCAGCTTGTCCAGCGAGCAGCAATGATTCTCTATTCTATGGGAATCCATAAACAGGCCCCTGTGAGGGCATGCCTGGTCGTAAAGCAGGTCAGGCTGCGGTGAAACTGTTGATGAGAGGAGCGAGGGAAGGGTGTACCCATAACCAGGACTCACATCTCAATAGAACCAGAACCTTTCCTGCCGAATACATGAGAACCTTTACAATCCCTCCTAATTGACTAATTTCATCTGCTTTCAAAGAAGCATCCTCTGACAGGCTCATATTGCTCAGCCCAAACTCTGAACTAAACAGGGGAAACCCAGTCAACAGAGAATAAACACTGTCAATGCTTGATGAATGTTAAGGTCCGACATAATTCACTAATTAGGTGATGATCGAGATCTAATTGTGTCATTGGGTTTGAATGTTTGCGCAGTGGTGAACCTCTTTACTGCCGCTGCCTCTGGTTCCAGAGTTGTTTCTCACTGAGGAACACCATTTAGAGGGAACTGGAGCACACACACACACTCCCGATGACATAAAGACTCTGTAAGCTTGCAGATGATGATAATTTATAGACACTAAGTCACACACTCCCAGCACACAAACTCTCACTCGTCCTCTCCAGCACAAAGCACACACACACAGTCAGACACTCACTTTCTGCATCGATCAATTATAGGGGCTCCAGCCCACGTATCTGACAACTTTACAGCGTGTTATGTACAGTGTGTCAAGTCGCTGCATTTCAAACTATTATACTCATTCCTGTATAATTAATATAAATTACCTCTCTGGCTTTTTACGACAAGCAACTGTAATTAGTGGATGAAGGCAGCTCGTTGGTTGCCCCAAGGTGCTGCTGGGATATCTGAATGTTAGGCTGGGGAGGAGGAGGAGGGGGGGGGGACACCAGGCACCTTGGGTGGCTTCCATTTAATCCCTCTCTCTTCCCTGCTGCGGCCTCATCCAATCATGCTTGTCGCAGCTGAGCTCTGCTAACCTCATCCTCTTTAACCTTCACCCCCCTCCCCCTTCCCTCGATGCGACCCACTGAGATATAAAGGCCAGATTGTTGTTTTTGCATTCTTGTGAAATGCAATTCACATTTAATTTGATTGTGGATTGGTAGACTGCATCCTAGTTCAACTCACAACCACACTTGATGTTGTGTGGCAGAAACCTACCTATTCTGAATCTCTCCTCCCCTCCTCATATAAGATCGCTCGCAGAGACACTACAGCATGAAATGGCCTGACTGGCAGCTAGCCAGGACGATAGGTCTAACAGGTCAAAACCAATAACTGTTTCATTAACCTATATTCCTCTATCACTCTCTTTCTTTCTCTCTACTGGCAGACAGCAAAAGAAGCACATGAGCAGTCTCTCCACAGTTAAACAGTGATTGTCACTTAACAGACTTGCTTGTAGTAGTTCTGGAGCTTGTGGACAATTAAAACAAGTTCAATCAAGCACAAAGACCTACAAGGAGACGGGAGTCCTTTAGTAAGACGAATCACCTTTCAGACAGAAGGGCACTTCTAAATTGGTCAAATTAATTAACATTTGAGGTTCGCTCAAGGATGGCAAGGTATCGCTTAATGTAGTTGACAACTTGCCGGGATGGGGCAATGTTTCAACCCGCCCCCTCCCCGCCCACTCCCCCTCCCCGCCCCCTCTTTGCCTTGTTTATCGGCAGCAACTGGAACTCCCCTGACGCCAGGGTGTGCGGAGCCCAACGCCCTAACTCTCCTTCTTTATCTCCTTCTCCGTGTTCCTTTGATATGTGTGCCAAATCATGATCCCATATAAAATTCCTCAGACAGGACAGGGAGCGAGCAGCGGGGAAGAGTGCTGTTCCGCATCCACCATTTCTTTATAGAGATATCTGCCCTCTGTCCTCAGGTCTTAGTCCTGTGGTCTCTGTGTATCCAGGGACTGCCACATCTGGGATGCACCAACACAGAGTAAGGGCACCTGGGGGAAATACCCTAGTCGAAAGCCTTATTTAAATAAATGCATCTTTCCTTCAATCTGGATACACCCCCTGCCCTCCACCCCTTCCTGGAGGTCGTACATGACAGGGAAGGGGAAAGCTTACACTCATATGGTGCCCTGCTCCACCAATCCTGTGATATGAAGGAGAGCATGGGAGGATTTTACGACTACTCCGTCAGGGCTGTGGTCTTTAAAAAGCAACCATCTGGATTGCAACCGGTACCCTCAGTGGGTCATCTTAGAAATCTGTTTGAGTGCAAGTTCACAGGTAGATGAATGGAACCCAGTGACAAAAACTATAGATTGCCATTGAAGTGTTACCCAGACTGCAGTTTTAGACTCATGATGTACTGCCTAATCATCCCAGCCATCGTCTCTGGAGGGCAGTATTCATTTGCATTGAAATAAGGGTATGGAAATGTCAGCATATTCAGGGATCAAGATTCATGTTGCTTCTCAACAGAACGTTAATGGTACATGTGGGGACATTACTGTGTGGAATCATGATTACAGTTATAACATATAGGTGACCTTATTTATGATTCTGCATGCATGTGCCATCTCCTATTAGTGTGTGTGTGTAATGTTATGTCCCTGTACGCCTCATAACTGTGCTACAATTCATTGACCAGCAGAGGGAGCCCTTTGTATAGCCATGGTTGCAGCAAAACTATTGACTTTGATCCAAAAAGATTCGGTATTGAATTTATTCAAAGTATTTGGTGACATCAGTATAACACACTGCAGCAGTGACAGAACTTGTCACCCAGACATGTCTGTCTTGACCTTTCATTAAGGAGACAGTACATGATGGACTGTACAGTACTTTGAAGTAGAAGAAAAAACGCTGTCTTAGATGATCATATGTCTGCACTACCTGGTACATGGAATGTTAACACAAGTAACGATCACCAGGTTTTTATGGATGAGGAAAGGAAAATCCCTGGCTATTTCAACCCACTGGTGTGGTGGTAGGAATGTGTATCATCCAGTATCTAACAACCCTCACACAATTGATTTACATGGTTGACAATTTACATTTTGGTTCTGATCTACATATGAGATGTGATTGGACGAGCCATGGGACTTGATTGGAGGACAGGTAGGCAACGTGGAGGCAAAGTGGAAATGGATCTACGCCACTGTAGGGGTGCATGTTGTCGGTCCTATCGAAGCAGAGACCATTTGATCTGTTCTTTGGCAGACTGCAGCACCTGTGGGTGAAAATGTGTGACTGTGAGAAGCATTTCTTAAAAACACACCAAGCCAGTAATGTATGAATGATTTAACACGCATACAAAAAAAATGACAACAATCGAATCTAATCTAATTTATATATAATGACAACACGTGCATGATAACAGCTAATTCGAGGATGTGAACTGACTCCAAATCTGGCCAAAGAAATGACAATACGGTTCGACAAAAGTTTAACAGACTACGAGATGAGTAATGCCAGCAAAGGGAAATATGCAGGAACGAATTCATCATCTTAATTTGTTGAACGAGAGGCCAACCATAACCATAAAGCATGAGGAAGGGGAACAGCAGTTAATCACCGCCACAGAAAGGATGGCGGCAGCCTGTCACAGGCCTCTTAAATGAGAACATTAATCAGGAGGGGGGGGGGGTGCACACGCACGCACACACATTAACGGAACCACCGCTGGCTACTGACGACTAATAATTGGTAATCATATGCAGTTGGCGATCAGATTACAGTTGGATAGTGGTTTCCTGGTGTATCACCTATGCTAGAAGCAAGGTGATATAAAAAATAATGTTTTCCGCACACGTCTCACAACATGTGCGATGTCTATGCTGAACAACACGGGCAGCGTTTTTTTCCTACCTGTGTGACAGTCTGCTCCGTTAAAGGCACATCATCTCCCTATGAGAGAGCAGACACAGACGCGTTTAGATTCTAGAAAAACACAAAACAACACGTCAATAACAGGAAGGGACAGGAGAAGAGCTTTTTACCCTCAGCGCCACACGATGCACCACCTGCTGTGGGTCACTTTCCAGGATCACCCTGCAGGGGGAGCCGGAGATACAAAGACTGATGACTGCCGTAAAATGTCACAGCATGAAACCAAACTAAACCACAACTGACATATCGACATTTAGTCATTTAGCAGACGCTCTTATCCAGAGCGACTTACAGGGACGTTCCCCCCCCCCTAGAGGCAAGTAGGGTGAAGTGCCTTGCCCAAGGACACAACGTCATGTAGCCACAGCCGGGAACCGCACTCGAAACCTTCCGATCACTAGCCCAACTCCTTAACCGCTCAGCCACCTGACTCCCTTATATCCACGTATTACATGTTAATAGGAAGTCAGAAGGCTCAGTGGTTAAGGCGTTGGACTCATGATCAAAAGGTTGTGAGTTCGATTCCCGACTGTAGCTACATGATGTTGTGTCCTCTGGGCAAGGCACTTCACCCTACTTGCCTCGGGGGAAGGGGGAATGTCTCTGTACTTGCTGTTAGTCAGTCTGGATAAGCACGTCTGCTAAATGACTAAATGTAAATGTAATATCTTTAGCGTTTTCTTTAAGCTCACCCCCCATCCACGATCTCATCCACTGCCAAGAAGAGACCTTCCATATTCTCCAGCAATGCTCTCCTCTCCACGTTCTTTCTGCAAATGGACAGAACAGACAGGATGTCATTCGCATGCAACGTCCACATTTACTGAACACGCAGGCAACTTTGATGCCCTGTTATACTGAGCTCTCACCTCAGCATTTGGCTCAACGAGTCAAACAAACAATTCAGAACGGCCATCAACATCAACTGGGAAAGTAAAAAGAAATAACACAAAGTTAAGCAGGAAAGTTAAGCACAACCAGAGACATAACCCAAAGTTTGGATCTGAATGAAGCACGGCCTGAAATAAAGTTGGCAACATTTTGTGGACATGGTTTACCTCATTTTCATGGGAACTTCCGATGACATAGAAAAAGAGGTCTATGTTGCTCTTGTACACCACTGTGAGACCCTCAAGTAATGCTATCTCACCTAAGGGCAATCAAAAACAACATGATGATGCCTAATTGCAGAGGCAGGGTTGACATCTGATGAGCCCTTGTGCGTGTGCTTCTTACTGTCAGTTCGATGTGTCTTGTTAAAGATGTTCTTCTCAAAGGCTTTCTGTTCTTTCACTGTGGGGTATGTCTCATCGTAATACTAACAGGAATAAGAAATGCAGGTTAGAGGACATTTAGATTCTGTAGTCTCATACTAGCCAAGATCAGTGCAGTACAGTAGCCGATATGTCTACTAGATGTAGAGAGAAAGATTGAGAGAGTTAGAGAGAAAAAAAGAGACAGAGAGAGAGAGAGACCGAGAGAGAGAGAGAGAGAGAGAGAGAGAGAGAGAGAGAGAGAGAGAGAGAGAGAGAGAGAGAGAGAGCTCTATAACTAAATGTAACTCATCATACCTTTGCATACAGTCTATCTCCATCATTGTCCAGAATGAGCACGGCTTTGACTGTGTACAATGAAGGCTCCTGTCGAAACCAACCATGACATGAAATAAAGTATTTTTAATCTGAATCTGATTGAAATGCAGACACGTTTAGACAGAACCACTTTAAATTAATTAAATGAAAAGTTTCATCGTCTCGTCGGGTTTGTTAGTCTAGCTAGATCAAATCGGTTAGCTCTACCTATGACTATATGAAAGGAAACACGTTTCAAACAGGTCAACAAGTTTGTCCAAACAATTAAATCTGGATGTTAGCTAAATGATGCTGTTGTCAAATAATTGTTTAGTATTTAGTCGTATTCTAAAGAGTGTATCTTACACGTCAGCGTCGCTAACACAAGCTAGCTAACGTTAGCTGGTTAGCTAGCACAATTTGTTGTTAGCAAGCTGCTGTAGTCAATTCATTTAGCAACAATTTCCGCGCATCTATTCTGTCTCTGTGCCATTAAGTACCTTGAAAAGTATACATTTAGATTTATTACCAGTATTGGGGAATCCATCGTCTTTGTCACGTACAGCTACCAACTATTACCAGTTTCGCTAAGGACTACAATTCACTGAGTGCTAGTTGAGCTAGGTAGCTAGCTGGATGATGACGTCACTGGCCATCTCACATCCTCTTCCAAGTGGGTTCGTAAGCAAAAACAGGCTTTTATCTATTTCGTTTGTTTTTTTCGTAACTATGGGCATATTTACAAATATGGTAATTAAATAACTTAGTCTTTGCATTAAGAGACGATAATCGGAAGGTTGTGAGTTCGATTCCCGGCTGTGGCTAGATGACATTGTGTCCTTGGGCAAGGCACTTCACCCTACTTGTATGGCCCTAAGTCTGCAAAATGAATAATTGTAAATTTAATAAAGCAAATAATTAAAAGGCCATTATTACTGTAACCTCTGACAGTTGATTGTGTGAATAAAATGTTTGCATTTACTGTCACTGTCCTCTCCTCCAACCAAACTGACCACACCTTCTGGGAACCATCAGGCTACAAGCTGGGGCCAACGGGGATTTCCCTTTGCTATCCCACCCCATATAAATAACCCTAGTAAATTTACCATATTATTTTAGTGAGCATTAATCATGATTACAATCCAAGAGAGGAGTAGGCCTACAGAAAGAACCAGTGTTGATATACATATAGATAATTTGTCTTAAACAGAAGGACTGGTTCATGGGACTTGGAAGCCATAGAGGCCAATTATTTAAACTGTAAACAACAGGAATGTAGGTAGGTAACCATCATATTTTGCAATGTGGCACTGTATGCTCACACCTCACTAAAAACGGAGGCCCCCCTGGTGGCGAGGCCCAGGGCTGCAGCCCCTAAAGCCCATTGCCTTAATCCGGCCCAGTGTACAAGTGGCATAAGCACATCTGCCTCTTGGGGTTGGTGGAGGAAGTGAGGGGTGGAACGGCAGAGGAAAGTGAGGGAGGATGCTGGGTGGCGGAAGCACTGTGGAGGTCTGATAAAAGCAGCTGTGGGTGCTCATGCAGAAGCCTGCTAACTCTTGTGGTTACTGGCAGGAGCTGGGGAACAGAGAGGAGCCCATGCTATCACAAGGTCCCTCCATCCTCCCTGTCTTGCATCACTGCTGCACACACACACACACACACACACACTCTAGTTCTTAAGAGCAGGGTTTACCCATTTGTATAGGCAGACGCTGCAAATGTATGTGACTGATCACGTTGTTTAGAACTATTTGTTGGTCCCCATATGGTGACTTGCCAGTGTTGTTGTTGTATCTCTTGCTTTATGTTCACAATCGTTGTGTTATGCATTTATAGTTCTTCCCTTGGCACTTATTGGTTCTCATGATGTATGATTCACGATCTAAAAAAACCCACTGTGTTCGGGGTCTATCACGTTGCTATGCTCAATGACTGATGCTCTTTGTAAAAGCTCTCTATTGTAAGTCGCTTTGGATAAAAGTGTCTGCTAAATGAATAAATGTAAATGTAAATTATAAACTTTTGGAAGAAAACAGACGAGGATCTCATGGATTTGTGAATGTCTGTAGTGTTATAATAGAACGCACACATGGGACAATAATTCACACTTTGTCCTCCCACTCCATGAAACAGCCCGCCTCTTCCCAGCAACTCCAAAAACATTCCCCTCAAAAGACCACAATCAAGGCCCCAAAATACTCTCTTAGTGGTTGAAGATGTACAGCCATTCTTAAGGAGCGTGTTTTTAGATAGTTGTTAGAGCATGACCTCAAATGCCATTTTTTCATCTTTAATGAGTACATTTACAGTTTTACAAAAGAGCATCAGTCACTGAGCATAGCAATGTGACAGACCCCAAACATAGCAGGCTTATAGATTATTGAACATACATTGCGAAAACCAATGAGCTATAAGAGCATACAGCCGAAAATAGAGAAAGAGTAAGATAAAGAGTCACCAACCGTCCCTGGAGGGGATCCCTCACTGAATTGCTCCGTCCAAGGTTTCTTCAATTTTTTCTCCCTAGTGGGTTTTTCTGGGATTTTTTCCTTGAGGGTTTAGGTTGGTTGAGGGGCAGTTCTATGGGCATATGTGAAGCCCTTTGTGACATTGTTTGTAAAAACGGCTGTACAACTAAATGTTGATTTGATTTGAAGAGTAAATAGTGATGACAATAAACTGCCATTTGGTAAACGAAAAGGAACAACCAAACATGTAAATGACAAGGGGAATAACCATTTTGTCACCTGACTCACATCGGATTTACCTGAGCACAGTTGTTGTAGCTCAGTGTTTTATAATGGTCAACACAGAACATGATTTGAGTAGGTCAGATGTTCCTGTGTAAGAAGCTCTGTATGGCTCAGAAGAAACTCTTAGGGATGGATACTAGACCATCAAGTCACCAGCTATGGAGCACACTGAGACGATAAACCGTTGTTGACAGTAGCAGTCTAACAATGCCATCACAGGGCTGTTGTAAATGTGAGGCTGAGCGAGAGAACTTCTCTAAGGAGAAACTTTAATTTACAGTTAGGCATATAGCAGACGCTCTTATCCAGAACAATGTACAGCAAGTACAGGGACATTTCCCCTGAGGCAATTAGGGTTAAGTGCCTTGCCCAAGGACACAATGTCATGTTGCCACAGCTGGGGTTCGAACCAGGTACCTTCTGATTAATAACCTGACTCCCTTACCGCACAGCCACATGACTCCCTTTCAAAGTCAGAAGTCAGAACAGGAAACATACATGGCCAGAGAGTGAGTGCTCAGCTGAGAGCCTCGACCCTGTTGCAAACCGCTGTGGTCGCTGTAATAACAGCCCAGCCAGTTGGCCTGCAGCTCCAGTGGTTGAGGAAGGGGGCTGGGTGCTAGGAACTAGGGAGCGTTGGGAAGTCCCTTCTTTTATGATTCCTGGTAGACATCCCCCACTGTCAGCCACCTACTTTTCCATGTTAGAACAATGACATGAAAACCATGATTGGTGGCGTGGAGGAAGACGATCCCTGATGACCTCTTCCTGGGTTTTCCTGTGCAAGAAGCAGAAATTGATTTAGACTGGTTCCTTGTTTAATTTATGAACTTGGCACGTCCTTGTTTGTCACCAGATCCGTATCTCTACGTTTGAGATGTGTAAGAACCGCATTGAAATATCTGTACGTATTAAATGCTGCCTGCAAAAACTTTTGTCTTCAAATTACAATTATTATTTTCTACTATTGTCTTCACTATGGTTTGTGTCTTTCGCTGATAAAAAAAGATCCAACTTTGAAATGTGCTACGAATCCTAAACAAATCTGGCATACAAGGAGGTAACAATGTGAGATGTCTTCGTGTAATTTACCCTTCTTAAATGCAGAGGGGAAGGGGGATTTTGTGGTTCATGATTGTAATGGTCACTTGCTATGTAAGACACGCTCCCCTCCATTCTCCCCCCTGCTCCTCTCTCTCCCTTGGTGGTTGCTCTGCCAGATATAGGAACAATGTGGCCTTTCTTACCTGTTGGAGGTGTACATTCCATCCCTCACTAAACCAAGTCTTCATCCAGCCTCCAGCCTACCCCCGCCTGCACAGGGCCCTCACAGCAATGCCAGCCTCCGCTCCAGGTGCTCCCAGTCACACTCCTCATGTGTGTGCTATTCAGGCCAGTTTGGCAAGGACCAGAACTCAAGGTCGGGGTGTTTGAGGTGGTTAAGGTAGCGGAGTCTTTTAGCTGGCTTTGATCAACAATTACTTTATCACATGGCCTTAATGCTGATTTGACATGGTCAGAGTATTAACTGTTTAAACATTTGTAAACATATGTGAACACTAGTCGGGATGTATTCTGGGGTTTGCCAGACCACTGGCTGTGGTTTGTATGTGGGGAAAAAGGGAAATTTTGGGGTTCGGGATACGATAGGGCAAGGAAATGTGGTGTTGTGTGGGTGCTTTACAGGAACACTGCTCTCATCACAGACCCATCCCATTTCTACCGGTGACTGACTGTGCAGAGGGGCAGAGAGTGAGAGACCCAGAGAGAGAACGAGAGAGCGAGAGAGTGAGAGAGAGAGAGAGAGAGAGAGAGAGAGAGAGAGAGAGAGAGAGAGAGTGAAACCACATGCAGTCTTTTTGATGGTTGGTTTTAAAAAGCAGACAAATGTACTGTCCACACCAAAGAGATCGAGGACTCCTGTTAGTCTGTTAGCTCCATCACCACAAGGATTATGTTCCACGTCTGAGAACCTTTTTGGTTCCGAAACACCTGTTGAAGAAACAGAGAAATGTTCCTCAGGTACGTTTCATTAAGCCTTGCAGCTTTCCACATACCTCCCTTTGTGAGCTCATGCTAAAACATTGTTTCTTTCAGGTCTTGAGTATATAAAGTTATAGATAAGATATCATGTAAGTTTGTCTAACCATTACATTGTCTACTGTGTTTGTTTTGAATGACACATAATGTATTTTTATGATGTGTTGAAGTCAAAGTATATTGAGAACAAAAACAATTTGTTGTCCTCAAGGTTCCCATTATCAGTCCCTGCTACCCAAACTGACCATCTCAAAGACTATAAGGTTATCTATGAAATAACATGCCAACTTCTACTGTCCCATAGTCTTAAGTGATTTTGAAAAATGTAATGCCAGTTCATGGATTACTTGTGTCATATATAAATATCACCCTGTCATTCATTGGCAATATTCTGCTTAATGCTTAGCCTACGATATTTATCACATTAGGCATCCATGTCTCTTTATGTATGACAGGAAACAGCTTTATCATAACAGTGGTGAGGGCAGGATGGGAAGGGATGTCACAACAAGCCCGTGTTACAATAGGCCGGGGAAACAGTTCATGATGCATCCTTTCATATGATAAATACAAACTGAATCGATTGGATAAATAATATTTAATATAATATAACATTTTACGTTAATTACTGTAATACTATAAGTACCTGCTTCACATGGGAATATTGGCCTTTATTACACACCCCGCCACTGAAACTGAGTCTTTTAGATGTGGGTGTCACAGGTACCTAAAGGACATATAGGTGCGTTGATACATATACTGACATGATCCACAATGTAATTGCTTCATTACAGATCGGAACAGTCTGAAGAAGGGCCGTCTGACACTAACACGCAGGGTACTTCCAGGCCTGTAGCCAGGACTTTCACTTGCAGTGGAGGAGGAAGGAGGGAGTAGGAGGAGGGGGGGGGGGGTGCTGTCTTCCAGCAGATTGTCTTATCAGGCCCTGGCATGGGGACTCCCAGCCTTGCTGATAGGAGGAATTAACCAGACACGGCACGAACGGCACAGCGGGCTTCAAATGTACCAAGACTCCACACAAAATCCCCCAAACAGCATTCAGCTGTCAGTGGGCAGACAATTTGGAAGGGTGGGGTAGTTAGTAGTTATGTTTATTGTATAGGTGCAGTAAAATATGATACAAGGTCTCTTTCCCGTTACACCTTCTATTGGTTGACATGTTGCTGCTGAAAGTCAGGGTATGTCATGCACGTTGAATTGCTGATAGTGTCTCATACTGTATCTCTCTTCCCCAGGAGGGTTCCCCATAACGAGAGTCTGTCCTGAATGTGTTCAGCAGCCAACGATCTGCTCCCTTTGAGGAGAAACTGCGAGGTCGGTCCTTGCCACGGACAGAGAAATATACTAACACTACTAACACTGGAATGTCAGATATTGTACATAAACTAACACTAATTAAAAAACATGTTTAACTGAAAGGAAAATCCAGATCTAGGTTTAATGTATCCTCATGTAAGCATGTTTGTTGATGGTCCATTTCTATCTGTCAGTGAAATAATTGATCAGCATCTTTATATGTGTACTTGCAACCTGTCAAAACAAATACCAAAGGTGACCATTGCAGCCACTGTCTCCTCCGTCATCAGGTACTGGCTCCCCCTGGGAGACTGTGCGGGGGACAGTCCATGCTGACCAGCGCCTCCGGAGCCAGATCACATGGAGCCCCCCAGGACACAGACATGGACTTGGCCTGGCAGGAACTGATGGCCATCACAGAGATCCAGGTGAGCATAGTGACTCCAGGGTCTCCACAACGCTGATTTCACAACTGTAACGCATCTTATGGTCGAATGCATGCATCCTAACAATCACCTCAAGGACCGGAAAATCTCCTCTCGCACATAGAACACCAACGCACAGACCAGGGCCCATCTTGACGTTTTGAATCTAACAAGGACTCAACAAGGATCCAATAGACACAGCTCAACCTCAGTGCATACCTTCCTGAGTGTGTCCCGTACCTCCACACCAACACACACTCAGGTGAAGCTGATAACAATGAGCCAATTGAGTGATGGCAGGATAAAGACACAGGGAGAAAGAGGGCCAAATGCTGTATGTTGCAAGCAGTCCCCTGCACGGCACAATGACCATCTGTTTCCACATGAAACCTGATCGCAACTGGAAGGACCTTCAGAAGCTATGGGTGGCACAGCAATGTGTGTGTGTGTGTGTGTGTGTGTGTGTGTGTTTGAAGGAGGGGGGGGATATAATCTACTTTGCAATGTCATGTCTTGATGTGATGCATTATAGTGATACAGACCGAAGCAATAATACTCTTCAATATGCCATGAGTCTATAGTACTACTATATTATTACTATTACTAAAGCGAGTGTTCAGCCTAATGCGGATTAGATTATTGATTGATTATCTAAATATAGCAGGGTCTTTTTTTCTGACTGAAACCACCTCCAAAACATATAAGGTCATTCCAGTTATTTAAAAAATTGCAATAAAATAGTACTGCATCCATCTCTTTTGTTGCAGGAGTTCCAGGTTCCTACTGAGGGTCCTTATGAGGCTGTCCAGTACCACCCGATGGAGACAATAGTGCCTCTGGGATCGTTTGAGAGCTGTCAGACGTCCCAGCCCTTGTCATCTGGCTGTGACCTGGCCACTGCTTTCCAAGGATCCTACTCTGATTTGATGCCAGCATGCCAGCGTCTAGGCACCGATGCTGAACGACAATACGTGCATCCTGGTTCTCCGATCAACCCCAGGCTGCTGCCCACTCCTTCTAATCATCTGCAGCCTCCACTGATAGGCCTGCTGGATCATGTGAACCTGCCCTGCGGTGGGCAGGGACACAGCAAAGACAGTGGAGGCCTCACACTGGGTATTAGCTGCCAGATCTCTGGGAGTCTTCTTCATGGTCAGATTGAACACACACAGGCAGGTGATGATCTGGAATCAGACTCTGGTCTTTCTCTAGGCTCCAGTCCTCCTCTGGCCTCTCCAGAAAATGCCATAACGGGTGTAGCTTCGTACCAGAGCACAAACGCTGCCCTAAACTTCAACGATGGGGAGATGGAGAGTATGAGTGAGGGAAGGAGAGCGGGTGTTTCGTACCTAACAGACTATCAGCACCCAACTGAGTCTTATCATTACCATGGAGCCCCATCTTCCTTCTTCTCAGCACAGCCAGGTTCAACCTCTCCACACACACACCCTCACCTACAGCCCTGCGGACCTTCCAAAAAGCAGCAAACTAACCCCAGTGCCTTATCTGACTTGTACCTGAGCACTTCCTGTGCCTCCAGCAGAGGGAGCTCCTGCCAGGCTCTGTACGTGAAGCCCAGAGGGAACTCTGCTTCTCCAGTTGCTGTTCACCTGAGCAGAGATGAGCGCCGCGCTCTGGCCTTGAACATTCCCTTCCCTCTGGAGAAGATCATCAACCTACCGGTGGATGACTTTAACGAACTCCTTACCCAGTACACCCTGGCAGACTCTCAGCTGGCATTGATCAGAGACATCAGGCGGCGTGGAAAGAACAAGGTGGCAGCTCAGAACTGCAGGAAGAGGAAGCTGGAGAACATTGTTCACCTGGAGGGGGAGCTGGGCCAGCTGCAGGCCCAGAGAGACCACCTGGCACGGGAGAGGCTGGAGTACCAAAGGAGCCTGTCTATGGTGCGATGCCGGCTTACAAACTTGTACACGGAGGTATTTTCTCAGCTGAGAGACGAGGATGGACGGCCCTACTCTACTGAAGACTACACTCTGCAGCAGAGCCCCGACGGCAATATATACCTAGCTCTGCGCAATGCAATGCTGGAAGGAGAATGATTCAGTTTTCCTTGACATTACTTAGTCATGACAGTGTAATACCAACCTGCATGCCTGAAATAAATTCATTTGAATTGACTTGAATAGACTTTGGAATGAACATTGCAGAAATAACTGTTCAGTACACATCGTATGTCATTTGAAATGCTACAATTTTACCTAATTGTAATGTAGTTACCCAGTATTCATCGAGACTGCAAGCTCATATTTTTTGCTCCAGTCATCCTCCAGATTTTCCTAAGTGGAAAGTGCCAGGCACCGGTATTTCTAACATGGAGCAGGTCTAATACACTTTTAGTTGTATCTATCCAGCTGCAACCACACATGGTGTTAACAGCACGTCATATTACTCATTAATTGAAGATTATACCTCAAATTGTTAAAGGGGGACAGAATGTGATTGGAATTGCAATCAGGTTCAAGACTAGAACATCTTTCCAACATTGTCGGGCAATACCAGGCTCCAATACCTGCATTTACTTTAGTTTCCTTTTGCAGGAAAAAAAAGTTATGACTTGAAACAGAACACCCTTTTTTATTAAAAAAAATAATTTATTGATAAAAGCATGTATACACAGCAGATATAAAAAAATGGTGTACCACCTCCCCTTCCTCACCCTGCAAAAGAAAACACATTTCAGAAAATCTCATCTCATGACTTCCTCTTGATTAAAGATTGAAGTACTGATTTAAACACTACAAACATGACAGGGGATACCTCCTTAACGGTCACAGGGGCCAACAGAACGTGCTCACTCGTGCACTCCACAGGTCTGACATCTGGCTCCTGAAAGGCAGAGAGAAACATGTGGGTATGACAGAACTTCATGAAAAGTGACGTCAAAGATAAGTTAGGTGATCTCTTTATACCAGCATGCATTACAAATTTGAAAAGGCGTTATGAAAAAGTTCAGGCCCATTTTTATGTTATTCTTTTACAAAGTGGGGCAAAGGTGTCAAAATCTGACATGGTCATTACGACTGCTACTCATGACTAAACAAGTTCTTACTCTACCAACTACAGAACATGATATTTAACAGAACTAACAGTAGGTGAAAATTCTGGTCTTACCTACAGAGAGCATTTTAGCCCTTTGGTAGCTGCTGCCTGCTAGTCTCACATGCCTTCTGTACTCACTCTCCCCTGCTTGTCTGCTCCTGGCGGTGGCCTTTGCTACGACTCTCCCTCAGCTGGCTTCCATGGCTAGCCTCAAGACTTTGCATGTAAGCTAGCCTCCTCCGGGTGAGCTTGCCCAAACCACCCAGGTCTGCTTCAGTGCCAGTGCTGGGGCTCCCTGACGAACGCACGGACACTACCTCTCCAGTGGGAGACCAGATCAGCATCAGGAGCACTGCCATGTTATGGAACCAGTTACTCTGTTCTCCCCACTCCCTTGACTTCTCTGGGACGCTTGAAAGATCAGTTTCTGTTGTCTAGAGTTGGTCCGACGATGTATTGTTTTTTTTTTTACTACAGTTCTAGCCAGATGGAAGTCTCCCATTATATCACATAGCTTCTCTTCATACCAAGAATAGATGGTTCTGACATCAGTAACGAGAGCATGTGAATAACATGCGAGCACCCCGCCCTCTCCCACACCCCTCAAAGACGCTAACAAGACCGAACAGGGTTTAAAAAAAACTGAAAGGTGGTTTATTTCATCTTGATTGGGTTGCAGTTACACAAAAATAAAAACCAGACGCAAAGGAAAGAAAAATCGACATAAAACCTCATGGAATGCTTGCTTTCCAGAAACATAAAAATATAAAATCCCGGGTGACGACAAAACACTTTTTTTTTTTCTTTTTACGAATCTCCCGCCATGATTTTCTCTATTGTACATCTCTTCTTTGTAGCAGCTGTAACCTGCCACAACTGTTTGGCTGAGCAGATCTATGGGGGTAAACCTGCAGCTGCCCTGTCACTTCTCTCGCTCTCCTCTCCTAAGTACTCAGTCCTGTTGAACAATACGGAACAACATAGTTACAACTGTGAACTGACTTTTTGGAATGTGACCTACATTTAAATCCAGTGAGCATTCTTTCTTAAAAATTAAAAAAAAAAGATAGAAAAGGTATCACTCCGGTCGACATCAAATCTACATGACTTGCATAACAAGTGTGGTGTGCCCTGATGGTAGGGTTACACTGATATCTACATGACCACACTGGGTTTACATTGAGCTCACGCTAAATGTTTTAGGTGCTCACCATTCTCTCATAATCTAGAATCGTCTTCCACCAGATCCACCGCCATATCCGCCTCCGCCGCCTCCACTGGAGCCACCTCCATATCCACCTGATGGGACACGAAGGTACGGTTAGAGCAACACGGTTCTAAATTGGTTCCGTCTGGATTCCAGTACAAGGCTCTGCAGTGAAATACCTCCATATGGGCCGGAGGTCCTTCCACCACCACCGCCGCTGCCGCCACCTCCACCACTGCCAAAGTTATTGCCCTTCATGGGACCGTAGTTGGATGCCTGGTTGTTGTAGTTTCCAAAGTCGTTGTAGTTGCTGCCGCCGCCACCTCCGAAGTTTCCTGCAATGTTAGCGGTAAGCTTTTAACCCAACAGAAGACAGAAACAAAAGTCTGGCTCACGCTCAACTCCAAGTCTAACGCACCACCACCGAAATTGCCGTTCCCGTTGTTGTAGCTGTCGTAGCCGTTTCCTCCTCCTCCATAGCCTCCGCCTCCTTGGTTGCCGTAGCCCTGTCCTCCACCGTAGCCACGGTTACCGCCACCGTAACCGCCAGGGCCTCCTCCATAGCCCCCTGGGAAAGTAAAAGGGTCATAGAAACGCACCCAGCAAACGACACAGAGCCCTATGGCCACAGCAGGACCCAACTCTTACCATCTCCACCTCCATAACCATTGTTGTACCCATCTCCTCCTCCATATCCACCCCCTCTTCCGCCTGAAACAGAACCCGAGTCAGCGTCACCTAAAGTATATTGAAACAATCACCAGAGGTTAAGCATACAGGTTCAAACAAGGTAGGAATAAAGACAGGTGGTGCTGGACCACATACCACGGCCACCGAAGTATCCATCTCGGCCAAAATCATTACCTCCATAGCCCCCACCACGGCCGTAATTACCGGAGCCTCCACGGCCTGTAAGAGACACAAACCGTTGACTGCTGTGGTCTTGCCGTGATATGGGGGGGGCCTCCTCAGAAAAGCACTAGAGCGCTTAGTAGCTCACCTCTCATACCACCCATGGGCGATCCTTGCATTTCCTGTCTCGACAGCGCCTTCCTCACTTCGCAGTTGTGGCCGTTGACAGTGTGGTATTTCTGGACTGGGGGGGTAAAGAAAAATTAACTCATTACACAGGGAAGGCTCAATGGTAATCCAATAAAAGACTATTAAAACAGCACTGCCAATCCACTTACTGACAATCCTGTCTACTGCGTCGTGGTCGTCAAACGTAACAAAACCAAAGCCCCTCTTTTTGCCACTGTTGCGGTCGGTCATGATGTCTATGACCTCGATCTTGCCATACTGCTCAAAGTAATCCCGAAGATGGGACTCCTCCGTGTCTTCCTTGATGCCACCAACAAAGATCTTCTTCACTGTGACGTGAGCACCGGGCCGGCTCGAGTCCTTAAAAATAAACAATAACCATAAATAAAAGTGACTGCTAAATGAATAAATGTAAATGGTCAGCTGGTCAATGAGAGAATCGTACCTCTCGAGAAACGGCCCTCTTTGGCTCCACCAGCCTGCCGTCAACTTTGTGGGGACGAGCTTCCATTGCAGCATCCACTTCTGTCACAGAGGAGTAAGTGACAAACCCAAACCCTCTGGAGCGCTTGTTTGCTGGATCCCTCATAACCTGCAGACATGTCACACAACTACTCAGAAATGGCTTATGTTTACGGAATTCTACTCTCTGCTAATTCATCAGCCCTTATAACCTTTGTTTTGATATAAACAACTAGACTCACCACACAGTCTGTGAGGGAGCCCCATTGTTCGAAGTGAGCTCGCAGGCTTTCGTCGGTGGTCTCGAAGCTCAAGCCTCCGATGAACAGCTTGCGGAGCTGCTCGGGTTCGCGTGAAGCCTGTTAAAACACATACACACATTTTGTGTTTACGGCCTGTGGATACGGCTGTTACACAATCTCAATAAAGACGTATTTAATCGGCTACAACGGTAACGCACACTGCGAGACGAGCAGATATACGAACAACAATGCCCAAGATAGTAGGCGGAGGGGGGGGGGGTCGTACGAGCTGCCATTGCAAAACAATCAGATTCAGAATTCAATACGCCATCATGTTCCCGTCTAGTCCATGTTTCATAAAACATATATAATTTCATGAAATAAAATGGTAATTTCAAATATTTACACGATGGTAGCCTTAAACATACATTCGGAGACACCTAAAATCGCACGAACAAAGCAGGCCACGAGGCCTACCTTGATTTTAAAATGGCGGCCTAACGATGGCGAGTTATAAACTAGCTGCATACGGTATTTGGTTGCCATTAGGATTTAAGAGTAAATGATTAAATTGCATTCACAAATATCCCTGATATTATCTGCGACGTGACACGTTTTACCGCAACTAAAGCACACGTTACAAATCTTACCTCTTTCGACATTTTGCTGATGGAAATTTCACTATTCAATCTGACTTGTTCGAGGGAAGCAGATCTGCGACAGCCGAGCAGCACCGTAATGGAGTATTATAAATAGAAAGGTACACGCCTCTTCCGTGCAACTATTGGTTTGCATTCCCGCTCGCTCTGCTGGAGGCTTGCTTAATTCAATTCGGTTGGATAAACTACCTGTCAATCACAAGACACGTCCAATCACGCTTTAATATCAACTGCTTGTCCGCTTACTCTTAGTACACATTACGTAACTGTAAAAAGGTTGCCAGGTAGAAAGTGCATGCTGGTTAATGTAGTGTATCTTCACGTCATGTACGTACCCGAAAAGTAAGAATATTATTATAGATTCGGGATAGGGGAATGGTGGTAGGTAAATTAATTTCCGCTAGTCCGGTGGAGTTTTCTATGCAGGACATGTTTTCGTGAAGCAAGCATCCTCACGTTATTATTCGATTATTTTCGTTCCAGAATCAGAATCAGAATGGGGGTTTATTCGCTATGCAAGATTAACAAACATAGAATTCACTTTGGCAGGAATGAGCAAACATAGAACATATATGTGGCATACTAATAAAATACAAATAAAAATGAATGCAATGTAAAATGCACTACAGATATGGATACAAATAATACAAGTGATGCAATAGTACAAATGATACAGGTAACGTGGAAGTACAAATAACATAGTGGAATTTTAGATCAATGAATCATCAGTTCTGGCCAACAATGCATATACGTGTGTAAAATAGTTTCATTAGACCTTGTTATGATGGGCAGACGTAATATCCGTGGCTTCAATGCATATTTATATCTCATTTGAATATCGAATATGTACATTTCATTCATCCAGAGGCACCAGCCAATCAAAAATCGCATCTAAGTAACCCTGAAGTATGACTCCGTGTGCAAGAATCGCCATTGGTTTTTTGTGTGTGATTTTTTTTCACGAATCGCCATTGTGTGTTGCGTTAGCGCGCGCTTTTTACGCAGAACAGCATCGGAGCCAATCAGGTCCGAGAAGGAAGTAAGGAAGGAAAGGAAGCAAGGAAGGAAGCTGGTGGAGAGAAGAAAGCAGTTCATGCCGGACAGAATCCCACACTTGCAGGCGAGAAAAACACTGTGACCTCGTATTGTGGCGAATTGTGGCTGAGGGCGAAGAGGTTTGGAATTAACAGTCTTCATAGAGTAAGTCGTTTTTGTATGTATGACCTATAGACCATCTATCTACTGCTAGATGAAACCATGGCTACCATCGGCTGTGTAACGGCTAACGAGCAATATCATGCGCCATGTTAGCTTAGCTGGCTAACAGGACTCATTAGCCATTTGAGGAAAGTAGTCCATGCTAGCTCACCAATAGTACATATATATTTACGGAGCTATATATATTTATATGCATCGAATAAACCTCCAAGCCACAAATCAGATCTAGATATCGGCTTTCTCTAATCGATTGATTCTTCAGGTATTTTCCAGTTGGATTCAGATCAAGATTCAAGGTAGACACCTATCGCTAGCTAGCCTAGCAAGCGAATTTTCTTGCTCTCTAGCCTACTAGCGGTCGATCAGCCATGGGGAAGAAGAGTCGTGAAGATGGTTCCTCGTCTTCAGAGGAGGAAGAGTATGTTGTTGAAAAGGTGCTGGACAGAAGGGTAACGAAGGGCCGGGTTGAATTCTTCCTCAAGTGGAAAGGCTACTCGGAGTAAGTTCATTGAAATGCCAAATAATTGTTGCACTTCATTGATTCCCTATGTTCACTGGGTCGTAGTTAAGCAAGTTAACTTACACGTTTTGCGTGATTCTTTTCAGTAAGCACAATACATGGGAACCAGAGAAGAATCTAGGCTGTCCTGAGCTCATCGCAGAGTTCATGAAGACCTACAAGAAGGGTAGCAGTAGTGGGGGTGCAGCTACCCCCAGCAGTGGGGCAGCCAAGTCCAGCTCAGGCCCCTCCGGGCGCCCCAAAGACAGTAGCGGCGGCAAGAGGAGAAACTCTGATGAAGACGAGGAGGGCAGCAGTAAACCCAAAAGAAAAAAAGAAGTAAGCGATCAAAGCCACTGAAGATATGACTCATTTTTGCCTCTCCTGCTCCAAACATGCATCAGCACATGGAAGGTGGAAAACCCTGACATGTACCCACCAAGGAATGTTAAAAGTAGTAAACCCATTTCTGGCATAATGTAATCTGGAATTTGACTCTCTGTGAACACAAAAGATCTCTCACATTGAAACTTGAGTGTCTAGGGCTGCCTTGCTTGTTGACACCTTGAGCTTTAAACAATAGCTTAATCTAATGACTTACATTTGCATTTGAATAATTGTTTAAAGGCAACCTCATTTAAAAGTGAAAACTGCTGATCTGCCCCACCCACAAAAAACAAACATTTTGTAGCATCACCCAAACTTGTTGGGAGTCATATTATGACAATAAAGTTGAATCTAAATTTATTATCTATATTTTACAGGATGAAATCCTTGTTGCACGTGGCTTTGAGAGAGGTCTTGAACCAGAAAAGATCATCGGTGCTACAGACTCGTGTGGAGACCTAATGTTCCTCATGAAATGGTGAGTTCAGTTCACGATCACTGACTGAAAAGGAACACGATAAGACTGACATGAAGGCTTGTGTCAGTTCCATGACACAATATATTTTCACACCTTCAGTCACTTAGGCAAATATGACATTGTTAACCTGACAAAAGTCAGATAACATCCCAGGACCGAGGCAGATTTAATGTTCCCCATAGCAAGTTCTCCTCCTGCCCACTGTGCTTGTTTGAGTTACGGGTAGCTCCGAATGACTTCCTCTGTGAAAGGCAAACGCTGTGTCTTACAGGCACACAAAGTACACAGAGAGACAACAGTTATGATGTAGCCTAATGTAAGTAGTCAGTATGGTTATGAAATAGCTGGAATGAGCTGTCTGAATTTTGCATACTAACCATAACTATCATATGGCATGTTATATTTGAGGCTCTCTAAACCAGCCAGCAGAGGGAATGTGTCGAGTGTGGAAATCAAAAAATGGTTTCAATTCATAATCCAACTTGAGTTCAATAAAACATGTATTGAAAAAAAACACAGAGAAACCATGAATTAATGTTATTAAAATAATAATAATTATATTGGTAATGAGCAGTTCTGTAGGTCCACATTAGTCCACTGAGGCCCTCGTCAGCTGCGGTCCTTATCGACTGTCTCAATATGCTTGCGGTTTGGAGCACATTGGGCCTCGAACCTTCCATTAAGTCTGATCAACAACTGAACAGAATCCATCCTGATGACGGCGTCCATCATCCTTCCTTTCTCCATTCTGTCCTTGCAGGAAAGACTCTGACGAGGCGGACCTGGTGCTCGCTAAAGAGGCCAATCTCAAGTGCCCACAGATTGTCATAGCCTTCTACGAGGAGAGGCTCACCTGGCATGAAGACGGAGACAAGAAGGAGAAGGAGGCCCTGAGCGTGTGACTGGGGGGGGGGGCTGGGGGCCCCCGGAAGGGCAGGTCCAGACCTTTTTCTGCCCCGTGCTGCAGAGACTACCTGGAGAGACGCGAGTGCACACAGACACACAAAAACACCCCTGTTGGCTCATAATTTCTACTGACAGTGGGGACCCCCTTCCCAGAACAACTGGAATTAACGGCCCACCTCATGATGGCCTCCCCTCCTGCCCCCTTGTACAGACTAATGACACAGAACACAACCGTTCACATCTCTCCCAACCCAGACACTGAAGCTCCGGAGCTTAACCCAACAGCCCTCCATCTTGCAGACTCTGCTTTCTTCTCTCTCTTTGCTGTTGTTCGTTTTCTTTGATTCCCCTTGTGCTGTGTCAAATTGTGCTGATTTGTGTTGGTGATATTGTTTGGGTCCCTTGCAGACTGTCCCAGAGGGGCTCTGAAGGTAGCCTTCACCAAATACATCTAAGGAAAGGAGTGTCGCTTATTGACAAACCATCTGGGTTTCTACAACGGTTCCTTCAATGTGGTTTTTGATATATTTCTAGTGATACTCATGTTCAAGATCAAAACCATTTTTACAGTCATTTTAAGGATTCCCTGCTTTTTACTTTCTTTTCATTGTTGGACTCACATTCGATGCTAAGTTAAGCCTGTCCAACTCCCATTTTTTGTGACCTTTTTTAAAGCAGCTCAAGCAGATTAAAGTTGTTGGATTTTCGTTCAACCGTTGTCAACTTCTCAGATGAATGTCTTGTAACAGCAAGCACAAGCCAGGGTGATTCGACTGGCCCATGGCCATTTGCTGATGCAGATGGGGTTTCTATTGAACCTAACTGCAATAATGGTAGAATGGGACCAGCCACCCAATGAGACCAGTTAGACAATCATATCATAGATGTGAGTCTTTTCAAGGGACTATGACACCAGCTGAAGTAATTTGACTGAAAAGAGCAGTGTGCCACCTTGTGGCTGAATGAGGCAAACGCATGTTCTGTTGGAAGCTGCTGGTTGCTTCCATTTTAGACTTCTGCTCATGGGGTTATTTTTGTGGTATTTTATTTCCGGTATTCCAATGAATTCAACCAGTAGAGTATTTGTTGTACTACGTATTAGTGTTATGTTAATATCATTAAAGGGAGCTCAAAGCACATTCAGATATGTCCTGCGTTTGTATACATTTGCTCAACTCCATGTCTTCTGTTAAATCATGGCATTGGTTCAGACTAGACTTCAGTTACGTTTGTCTATGGTACGTTTTGTATGAGAATCATTTCTATCCATGTTTAGTGCAGCAGGTACTCATCTTGATTGTGATAGAAACCCAGGCGCCAAAGCTGCTAAGGCGCATAAAATTAAAATTCCTACCGAAACCAGCATGCGTGGATGTTTGAATGGTTAAGTAACCGTGCCTCGGCCTAAAGTACGTTCTGAGTTTGAACCATGTGACCATAGGGGGAGCTGAAGGGCGTAACTTGACCGGATGAGTGAAATTATTGATGATTAAATACGAATAGCTTAGGCATACTGGTATTTTTTCCGTTTGTGAAATAAGTGTTCAATAGTCCCAATAGTTAATTTTACGCAACATACGACTTAATTGAAATTGCGTTCAAGTTCTAATTGAGGGAACCCACTCACCCACACTGCTGTCAGTCTCGGTTCAACCACGCCCCTCTGAAGGCGAGTGTCTTATGTTAATGTGCGGAATGCAGCACTACTGGTATTTGAGGATCTGACCCATTTTTGTGTTGTAATTGATGATGTTGCAGTGGGTCTGGTTGAACATACTATTTTAGCACTCAGTGCGCTTCGAATCCTTGGTTATCTGCACCATCCATTTGGATTGGCTACTTATTTTTTTTTATCTTAAGCGTCTGCTATAACTGAATATGTATGAATGTAATGTATTAAACAGTGCAGTAAGCTGCGATGTGTACTACATTTCCACTGATACTAGCAGCGTTGGCACGAATAACATTAGACCGCTGGAGAGGGTCCAGTGGTCGTAACACTGGTTTGATGTGCGGCTTCTTTTGATATCATCAACTTTGTATGCGCACATCAGCACCCATATGACCAAACTACTACCGTCACCAAACAAACTGTTTTTCTATTTGCTCTATCATTAATATATCATTTTTTAATTATTTGTCATTTCGGCTATGTTTTTCAGATTTTCTGCGGTTGTCTTTGCCATTTCTTAAATGAATCACATTGTTTCGAACGGGGACATCGAGAAGTGTAGATAAAAATACCTCATTATATTCAACATTTAGTTTGGTTGTCATGATGATAATATTTGTAGAAGGAACAATTAAGTTGTCAAGTCACTTTTGTCATCCCAAGGCAAATGTCAAATTAACAAAAAGCAGATTTATTTGTTTAGGTAGGAAGTTATAGCATTGTACATTTAAAGGTTAGATTTTGTATTTTACATTTGCATATTATATTGTATCTCATATACTGTACATATTTTTATTTATTTTCATAACCGTTTTGACTTTTTAAAAGTATTAATGATGTTGTTACAATAAAAACCTTGTTGATGTATCACAAATTTGGGCAGAGCACAGACAGTGTTTGTCCACCAGATGATGCAATTTTTTACAAAACCTTTAATAACTAGTCCTAGTTACTGGTCATTAAGATAGTTTGACTAGCTACTAGACTAGTTACTAGTCTTTGCACCAATATCAAATTAAAATACCCAATACAAAGTAAAAATAGTCTCAGATCTCACCATGATGTATCTTCATCTGTGGGGAGTTGTACCATGGGACCATCGATACTTTCAAAAGATTGCATCAATGAGTCATTAAGTCAGTTTCCTATTTATACTCTGAAGTCAATATTAATAAATACTATACAGAGAGAGATAGCTATATGCCCAAAGATACTTACTGATTGACAGGATGCACTTCATGTAAAATAAAGAGACTTCATGGGAATGGTAGAGTGGGTTTGACTCCTAAACAAACACAACCTGGTTCTACCATGCCGTCATGCCTCTTGGCAAACTATGATATATTCAGTAGGGATATTTGAGTAATAATGCAGTTGATGGACAATGTGAGTACAAGCTGTGGTGCCTCTCTCTCCTTGATTCCTCTCTGCTCCCTCACCACACCTCACACTCTCTCTCCCTGTCTTTTGTTTTATATCTCTCTTTTCTGACTGTCTCCCTCCCTCACACACCAAACCAACACATAGCTACACAACCACGGCGGTGGAATTTTCCCTGAAGAAAAAATAGAAAGAAAATAGAAGAAAAAAAACCCTGTTACACTCCAAATGGAATGCAAAGGTCACTAGTAAATTTCCAGCCCCTGGGACCATTAAGCCCAACAGAGGGAGTGGAGCAGCAGGGTGTTTTATGGAGCCTGGAGTTGTCTGATTCTGACAGACCTGGGCTTGAGGGGGAGGGAGGGCGGTGGAGGATGTGTGTGTCTGTGTGTGTGTGTGGGGGGGGAGGGGGGGGGGGGTCGGTGGTGGTAGCCAGGGGAGCCCAGGCTGCGATGAGCAGGGTAAACACATGGGCAGCAGCAGGAACATCTTCAGCATAGCGAGCGTGTGTTTGAATTGAGACAGAATGTACGGAGACAGAGAGGAGGAATGTGTAGATGACTTCCAGAGGGCATCGTCGCTGTCTCTCAGCCCATTCTGCCAAACGAGTGTCCAGGGGGCAGCAGGAACAGCTGTGGCGAGGTTGGCTCGCCGGGGGAGCCATTGCCGCAGTGAGTCTGATCAATGGCGCGTGACTTGTTGGTCAATCGACACGCGCACATGGTACACCCATGCGCACAAAAATACCTTGATGCTACAGGGAATACATTCATGGATGTATTTCTTCAGACATCTAAAAACCCCTATGAGTACCTGCCCACCTTTTCTGGAACAGTCCGTAGAAGGCCTTAAAGCGTCATATCTCCCCAGAAATCTGGGTGCTTTGTTTCACAGAAATGATGTCACTGATATGGCCTCCATTTCTCATTGTGTCCTATTGGTGGACAGGTCAGGTAGGCACTGCAGCTGGACAGCTGGCTCCTTCTTCCACCCATGCCGGTCCTTGTTGCGACAAGACATAATGGCCTGCGGTGATGAGTCGCACACACTCGCAGCTGGAGCACTGATCCGTGCGAAGGTGATTGCGGCGTGATGCTCTAATTTGGGGGCGGTCATCATGTTTAATGTGCAGTAAAGCATTGGCAGACAAAGGCTCCTTCTTTTTCCATCCTAAGTGTCCTCCCTCTCCCTTCCCCCCTCCACCACCACCCACCGTCCACCCAGTATGAACAGCACCGGCCCATCCCCCCCCCCCCCCGCCTCCCTCCCTCCCTCCCTCCCCCACCCCACCTTCCCTTCATCTTCTCGCCCCAGCCAAGACAGAGGGAGGGAGAGAGAGAAAGAGAGAATTATAGCTGCCATAAAAGGCAGGTAATGCATTGTTAACTAATTCTGTCTGCTCAGAGCTGATATATCCTCCTGCTCTAAATCTCCACGCTTCCAATAAAATGCAAATGCTAATGCTTGCCCTCCATGAGCTGGTATAATTCTTAGCAGGCTAGCCGGAGGAAAATGCTGGAATAGGGGGATGGGGCGAGCGAAGCTGGAGTCTGGTGTGTGGAACTATCCTGTCTAGAGAGGAAAGATAGGCTAACCCAGACAAGGAGAGGTCCGGTTCTGGTCTGGAACAAATCCCCCAACCCCACCTTAAAGTACGGCGTCTGCAGCCATCCCATTAAACCACGCTTAGTCGGACAGGACCAGACAGCCAACATGTTGAAAGACTGCCTGATGTCAGGAGGTTCAGCTTTGTCCTGAGGAGGGAACAGCCACCATCTTGGAAATCTTGATCCTGTTTGAGCTCATGTTTGCACACTTTTCTGTCATCTTGAGAGGAATAGTCACAGTTACATTTATTCATCTAGCAGACGCTTTTCCAAAGAACAAACGCTGCTTGTTCGCGAATGCCTCGATACAACAAACGATTGCTTTCATTCTAGAGTGGTCCACATGCGCCAGAGAAATACAATTTCATGTATCCCAAGCCCCGATCTACAAAAAATAAAAGTCCATAAGCCTTTCAATGTAATGCATCATATTTTCATTTTAATAGTAGTGTCAGACTTGCAGTCACCTTGAGCTTCTGAATAGTGATCCCTTTTGACATTTTCAATTATCCTGCAGCATTTTCCTGCCATCTGCTAAGAACAATTGATTTGCGCGCCTTCATAACTGTAGGCTTGTCCTGTAATTAGACCATAAATTAATTTAAAGAAAAGAAGAAAGAGAAAATTGGAGAGGGTTAAATAATCCCTTGTCTTTTGATCCTAGATTGTTTATCTACAGCACATTGTTGATATACACATGCATATACTGTACATTGTTTTCTTTTTTTTAATTATTTTTTATAGTATAAAATAATAATGATTTGGATTTAGATTCCAACACCCATCACTAATGTTAACATAATTTCATGTTCAGTCCCTCTTGTGGCTGAATTGAAAAGTACTGAAGGATTTCTTATTTGCATTCCTAAGTAATCATTTTTCACATCGCAAAGTAATGTACCTTTAATGACTTAAACACAAACGCGTTTGAATCCTTCAAAGTATTTAAAACCACCAGTGAATTGACCAATTACTTTTTAATGCACTTTTCAGTGTTATTGCGTGACAGCAGTGAACTGCTCTGTGGTTGTCCCAGGTCCACCGGCCTTATTTACAGCTCAGCAGTTAAGTGGAGAACCAGTCCTGATTGATTTTAAAGAAGGACTGCTGTTTCATTAGTATTCTGTTCCCTGCTGTAAGAACTAAACAGAGATAGCGACCGTGGCATAAGGACATTCACATTCGACAAGCCTAAGTTAGCACCATAATCAAATCTGCCGGATGCTTTTCCCCCCTATGTGTGTGTGTAGGCCTATATGTAGTGCGTATTGGGAGAAAGGGTTCTAAGTGTGTGTTTGTGTGTGTGTACTGTGACAAAGACAGTAAGCTGTTTCAGTGGAAACTGCCATCTCAGCCATGTCTCAACTTACATTTACGTTTAGTCATTTAGCAGATGCTCTTATCCAGAGCGACTTACATCAAGTACAGGGACATCCCCCCCTGAGGCAAGTAGGGTGAAGTGCCTAGCCCAAGGACACAACAGTCGGGTTTCAAACTGTGTACCTTCTGATTACTAGCTCCCTAATTACCAACTCCCTAATCGACTGCATCGCAGGATTCCACGCAACTTAAATTACCACAAACATACCGTAGTGTTGAAAAAAAGTATTTGAGCTAGGGGCATGCTTAGCTCATCTCTTCATCCAGGTGGAGAACTAGCATAGACTACTGTACCATCCATGCTGTGCTGTACATGATATCCTCACATGCGAGTCCACAGCTGCCAGGATAGTTAGATATACTGATACTGAGGATAGCAAGGTCAGCCAATAGTACCCACCTGCTCCATCCTCCCCAACACACACACACACACACACACACATGCACAAACACGGCCCTTCAGCCCTCAGTCACACTGCCCCCCAGTTCTGGGACCAATCATAGCTGCCCAACTTTTAGCCCACTCCGACCCCTGAATTTATGATGCCGACTTATTGGCGCCCTTTTACGTGAAAAGTCAGCTTGAGTTTCCCGGAGTTGCCATATGTGTGGCAAGTGTTAATCCGCTCACATTCAGAGGAGACACGTACAGGATCCAGCTCCCAGCCGGCCCCAAAGCCCCTGAAGTTCCTGCCCTCCACTGACCAAGAGATTCTCCTGCCATGGCGGTGTACAGCCCCGCCATAATACCTACCCATAAACCATCTAGTGTTACACCCCCAATGAATGCAGGGTATTACACGCTTGAGGTCCAATATGTTGAGGATGGTCTCGGGGTGAGAAGAACCCAGCTGTTAGACCCACATTTGGCAGACCGAGGAAGGGAGAAGAAAGAAACAATGTGCCACATCTGTCCCACGTAGAACTTTGGCTGATCTGATGTTTCTATCAGAACACGTCAAGCTCCGTACGGAGGAGACTGTGGCATTTCCCCTCCCTCCCCCCCCCACCCCTCCACCCCCCGAAAGATCAGCGTTTGGAGAGCTTGTGAAATCCTCCGGATTTTCGATGGAGATATTTATTTCAGCGCCCCAATGTTAATTGATCCGCAAGGAGTTGGTTTTGGCAGAACTTGAAATGTGTGACTTTGACCTCAAATGGAGGCAGACAGAGGCGTCGTCATGTGTGCCACTTCACACAGCGCCGCACAAAAGCCTGTGAGGTGACCTTATTCCGCGAAACCTGATCTGCTGTTTTGCTCTGTAACGTTTGTGAAGCCCTGCCCGCTCGGGATACAACACTCTTTCGTGTAACGCAATACCTGGCAATGCGGCAATCGATTTATATATCAAGCACCTATAAGCATCTATTGTGACGGTTCCAAAACGCCCCTGTAGCCTGGTGTCTCGTGCAGTGAGAGATCGCACAGCGTTGAAACAAGTCTATCGTGACACATTTGTGAGGAGTGTGAGGAGGAGATACAGGCCTTTGCTTGCAGAACTGCTCAGACTAATGACCTCATCCACACACACAGACTTCACGTCGCTCTGCTGTATCCTTGATCTCCACGGGACGCTGGAGAATACACTGAGGGTGACTTGGCTGGAATCTTTAAAACGTGAAAGAATTTGTGTAGGAATAGTTGTAGAAAACACATATGTTCTCTATATATTGCTTCTCCCCCTCTCTGGCTATTTCTGCTCTCTCTCCGTCTCCCTCTCTCCGTCTCCCTTTCATCTTCTTCTCTCTCCCATATTCATCTCTCTTGGTTAGTCTCTCTCTCATGCTGACACCTCCCACTCATAACCCCACCCTCTTCTGACGTCCGCTCGCTCTCTCTCTTTTATCCCTCTCTTGCTATCAATCTCTCTCTCCCCCTCTTTATCTGTGCCACCTCCTTCTGTTCCACAGTGCACCGGTTTAAAATCTGTTAACGATGAACTGAAATACACGTTACACAACTAATATTGGGAGGTTTAATGGTGCGTTTTAGCACAGAGCATTTTCTTAACGGCTCCAGGTTACGAGAGGAAGAGCGAGAGGAGAATGAAAGACGGCCTCATGTGTTTCCACTTTTGACCTCTCCTCTCCAGCACGTCTCCACCTGGTTTACTTTACTGTGTTGTTGTGGAATCGGCGAGGGCCGGCAGGAATGGCGGACAGATTTCAGTACCAAAAAGGAGTATGAGGATCAGCACACAAACATGTCCGTCACTCGCTGTTTTAGGGATTTTCCATTTGCTTTAGGGATGATTTTGCTTTTGTGTGTTCCAACACAGTAGGAGCACAGATGTGGGGCCGTATGATTTGTGTGGATAAATGGGACTAATCAGATTAGCCAATGAGCTACAGAAGGGTACAGTGCATCATGTTCTCTGGGCTGTCCAGGAAGTCATTACTGCAGCATTTGCCAGCAGACATCATAATGCAGCAGGTATTTCTGGCTTAGAAAAACAATCTCGACCAGAGTTTGTTACTGTGCGTGCCTTACTTCAAAACGAAAGCCTTAAAAAGGCCGACTTTACTTCCAAACGATGTGAAAATGTATGTCAGATGTGTTGCCCTGGCGACGGGAAGGGCAATGGAGGGCCATCTCCGACCAAAGTACCTCATCTGTTTCCGATTGGTTGAGAGCGGGAGTAGCGGAGGGGAAGACGAGAGGGGGTAGACAGGAAATGACAGTGTGACCACCGGGTCCACTTACTGCCCCCGCTGCCTGTTCACCGGCGACCCACTGGGCCTCGGATATCCAACACCTGCTGCTTCTGGTTCCCCCACATAAATCCAGGTGCTCCTGAACAGGCCTCTCTTTCTCCTGCCTCCACGGGGGGTGGGGGTGCGGGAGGGCAGCAGGCTGGAGGAGTGGGGGAATGGAAGACTGAGAGATCAAGGACCGAGGGGCTGGGGAGACTGACTGGGGCACGTGTAGAGGGGAGATTGCCAGTGGAGGACTTCGATCTGAACGCCTGATAGTCTGGTCTGCCAGAGGCATGGATGTGTGTGTGGGTGGGTGGATGGATGGCTTGCATGTTGAAGGACTGGAAGCTGTCTGGCCAAGGGAGAACTTGAGGGCCCATTTTAAATGTATCCTGTGTGAACCAACATCAAGGATTATCCAACTCTCCACTCAATAGCCCTTCGTGGATACACCACTGAAATTGAGTCTCGTATACATGGTAAAGTACAGAGTGAACCAAAACAAGGTTCCTCCAGCTGACTGTTGCCGCCTGTTGTCTTTCTGCTTCGGAGACGACAGCGAGGCGTTGGCCTGTCCTGTATGTCTCACACTGCCCTCTGGTAGCTGTCATGGGAAGCGCAGCCAATAAGATGATAAAACCTCGAAATCCTTCCCTCCGTTCGGGCAGTGCTCCCTCCTTACAGTGCCTCCAGCACTCTCTGGTGATGGATTCATGTACTGTTGTTGTCATTTTATTGCCCTTTTATTGCCCTGGTGCAATTTACTCTGCTTTATGTATCAGGGCCGTCCAGCAGGGAGCTGCGCAGACGCACTGGAAGCCAGAGGAAGACAAAGGAAGATACTCACGCAGCCACACACCCACACGTGGACCAGAGGCTGCACACAGAGCCCAAGCTGATCCTTGCACGTCTGTTTGGCTGCACACACAGCAAAACACGATTAGTTCATTTGGCCCTCCGGTACTGAGATTCTTATCAGATTAAATAATAATCTAGACTAGCAGATGAGAACATTAAAACACACAAGGAACAGTTAGGAGCTATATTTAATTTCATTATTGGCTTTCTGTCAGGGTAGATGTTTTTTTAAGAGCTTTTTACTGTTGTGTTCTGGTATTACCACTAGAGGTCAGTATCACTGGACTTAGCAGTAGCAAGTCTGAAGGATTCATAAACTTTCTTCCGTATGAACCGAAATGTCCCTCAGCTTTCAAATAGGAATATATGTTTTGAGAAGTTTACAATGACTTTAACCATTTCCTTAAACCGTTGATGGTTTAGAACAAGAAGCACAACCAAGGGGATTGTTCTGCGCAGGGTTTGAAGAATGCTTCAGTTCACAGTGCCCTTTAATACCATCTGAAGAATGTAAAGTCAGCGTCATGCCACAAGCAAACTATTCATCTCAGTCATAAACGCCTTGGCCCTATATCACAGGCACGCACACACACATCCGCATACACACGTGTGTGTCCTGAAGGTAGTGAACTCACGTAGCTGTCATGACATGTACAAAGTGTAACACGCTCCGTGTGATCTTCTATACGCGCGGAGAAAACACGAGGTCAAAGGAGAAAAAACCCGAGGACGACTTAAAAAAAAAACCTGCATAGAACTTTTGCTGGCCAAGTGTCAGTAATCTCTCCAATAACACACATCATTTTATATCCACATTTGCATTCAAAATCACACCACACATTCAGCTCCCCAGACCCTTATCTAAATGAAAAATGTAATTGTATAGTCAAACTATAAGAAATTATTTCTATATGAAAAAATTATATGTATTTTTAAAAATATTTATTTAAGTAAAAAATGACATTGGAACTCGCCTTCAATTTGTTTCTTTTCAACCGTGTCATCTTTCAGCCACCAGAGGGAGCACAGATCCCGTAAAATACATCGACCGGTGACAGAAAAACCACAAAACAAGCTGTGGAAACCTTCAGCACTAACAGATCACACTTAAAACACAGCATTGATGCTTCCCATTTAAGATGTTACATGACGCATCATTTGAGTTCATATTGAACGTGTGTGTCAGAGTGTGTGTGTGTGTGTGTGTTGCAGCGAATCTTTGAACAGACCCTGTAATCCGAGTCTCTTATGTCCTGGGAGCAGCAGATCCATCACTCTTAATGGAAGAGGATGGATTTCAGCCAGCGAGACAGATACACAGAGAGATATATACAAAGAGAGAGAGAGATGAGAGGGAGAGAAGAGGAGGGGTCTGGATTGATGGCGGAGGCAGAAGATCAGCTCTGGGCCCAGCGTCCACCTTGATCTGATCTGAGATCTGAGAGGGGCAGTGGTTACAGCAGAATGGGTCTGGCTGTGGTAGGGTACGCCCTAGGCCTAGGAGCCCCCTCCCTTTCCCTGCATGCACACACACACACACACACAAACGCACGCATACATGAACACACACACAACCACACCCATGTAAGCACACACACGCAAACACACACGCACGCATACATAAACACACACACACACACACACATGCGCACCCACACACAAAAGCACACCCAGCACCAGATACCCTGCTCAACCAGCACACCCCAACATCCCCCACCCTCCCAGGACTTTTGAAGTGCCCCTCTCCCAAGTCCAACATTGCTTTCGTTCAATTGCCTCCCCCTCTCTTCCCTTCAGAGAGTGGTGAAATATAGAGTGGTTACATGTTAGTTTAAGAGATAGCACAGGTGTAAATTACACAGGCGGCTCTGGCCAACCTTATTTATGAGTAGGTGCTGTCAGGTGTTTAGGTGTCGGAGTGAGATGTGCAGCTTAAAGCGTTTACTCCACAGTCAATTCAGACTGCACAGGGTCTGCATCTGTTTAGGGTGTGTTTAACTGTTCATCGGGCCCCTCTGCTTTCGACAAAGTGTGTGCCGTGAGGGTGAAATTATTATTAACTTGACGGTACGCATGTGCGTGGGTTGCCATGTGGGGGGTCAGATGGCTCAATGGTTAAGGCGTTGGCGTCATGATCAGATGGTTGTGAGATCGAGCCCCTCTATGGCTATATGATGTTGGGTCCTTGGGCAAGGCACTTCACCCCACTTGCCTCAGGGAAAAATTTCCCTGTACTTACTGTAAGTCGCTTTGGATAAAAGCGTCTGCTAAATGAATAAATGTAAATGTAAAAATGTAAATGGTGTGCCATCCGGATGGAGTTATTATTAACTCGATAGTGTGTGAGTGCGTGCGTGCATGTGTGTGGGCTACCGAGGAGTAGGCAGCTGGGGGAGACTTCCTTGTCCCGGAGCCACCTGATGGTCAGGGGCCATGCTGACATGCTGCACGGGGCCCAGTGAGGAGCCCCACCTGTGAGGCTGCCAGCCCACACTGAGAGCAGCACAGCTGTAGAGTCTCAAACAGCCCCCAGCACAGCAGCCTCCGGAACAATCCCTCCCGCGCAATAAAGTTGTGGGTTACAACGGGAACTTGATTAGCCGACGTTACAGACAGACACTCATAAACCAAAGACACGTAATTGACTTATAGACTATTTGTCTTTGTCTGCGGTCTCTAAGGGCACTTACAGCCTGGACATCATCCGTTTTGTAATGCCAGGCCACGGGAAACCAAAACCTGAATCCAACACCGCCTGTGTGTGACTGTTATGTCATGTTTGCTTCTCATAGCTCCATCTAGTACATCAGGTGTCATTTAACAACCACTCAGGCTTGACATCGTATGACAGATCTTTCTGAAAGAGCCTCGGCCCCAAACAGGTTCTGTGGCGCCGGTATGTGTTACCGATGTTGTGTTGCAGGTTGTCAGTCGTTTGAGGAGTCTCTCTACCTCTCCTTCCTGCTGTATTGTCTGTCCTCGCCCGGCCCTCTGGCTGTCGTAATGTCCCTGTCTCACCACAATGAGGAGGGCTCCGACGATCGTTTGTTCCGCTAAGTGGGTGCAGTGTTGGGCCCTTAGAGAGGGGTGAGAAATGGAGAGGAGCTGGCGAGGGGGAAGGTGTGGAGAGAGTGTGAGACTGTGTGAGAGAGGGGGAAAAGAATCAGGGGGGAAACTTGAGATGGGTAAGGTGAGACAAAGTGAGAAGGCAGAGGGGAAGGGATGGAGAAAGGGAGGGAGACAGGTGTCGAGTGCATGGAGGAGGCGGTGGGGAGGAGGGGGGGGTGGGGGACAGGGAGAGGAGGGAGAGGATACTGTGCTGGAGGCAGGAACATCTGCACTCTCTCCAAACACATTCACTGAGATGTCTGGGTTCTCTTATCCCAGCAGCCCTTACTGGTAGATTTATGACACCCCCACCCCCACCGCCCCCCTCTCTTTCTGTCTCTCTGTGTCCACGTCATTTGTGTATGTCTGTACGTCTATCGATTGTGTTTGTTTCCATCTGTGTTCGTTGTGTTTCTGTGTTTTTTTTTTGAGAGAGCAACCGAGGAGGAAACCCGAAAGCACGTTTGCAGCAGTGGCTTGCACGTGGCCGCCATCTTGCATTCCATTTCCATCCTCCTCCCAGATCCCAGCTATATTTCATTCCTGCTCTACCTCATCCCTCCTCGCTCTGCTCTTTCAGTATCTCATCCTCTTGCTCTTTGTGAGTGAGTTTGGCTCTCCGCTCTCCCTGGCTCTTAGTCCCAGGCTGAAAGCCCTCTCAGGGGTGCTGGTGTAAATCACAGCTCCCTGTCTGGGGAGATTTCCTGGGGCCTGACAGACTCCACAATGCCTGCAGGGAAAGGGGCAAATGGTGAAAGTGCAGAAATACGGGGGCGCTCACACACACTCGGTGCATTCTCCTGTGAGAACAAACAGGACGTGCTCTGATCTGTCTGGTCTGCAGTTTGGTGGAAACCCGGTGCATGTAAGAGTGTGTGTGTGACTGTGTAGGGGTCCTTAGAGCCACTCACCCCACCCCCATATGCCCCCCCCCTTCCCCCCACATCCAACTTGCTTTTGTTAAAGGCTGTCCAGACAAGCTTGTTCTTTCCCCACCCCTCCACCCATCTCCACAGCGTGTCTTTCTTCCTTTCTTTCTCCCCTGACTTTATTGCACTTGATTCTAAAGATAGAGTTTATTCCTGAGATGGCCACGATAGCAGCTGAAGCTAAATTGCCGCGTCATAAAGCAACCGCGACAGCAGTACAGCTCTTGGGGGGGGGGAAGGAAGCATGAGGAAGGCTGAAAGAGGCTGAGGGAGGCTAAGGAAGGCTGTGAGGTAACTGGGTCTGAGGAGAAATTGCCAAGTGGTTTCCTTATTTTACAATTTACTTAACTATTCATAGGTTTTTTTATGTAAAAAGATTTCATGGTGTCTTGCCATTATTGTCTGGCCTATAACTCAGTTGTACACGCCTAACTGTCAAGCAGGCGATCAAATGTGTTTGTTTCTTTTTAACTTTGTGAAGGAAATCATGTTTGGTTCTGTCTCGTTGACCAACGCTTATCTTGAACACCACTAATTACTCAGTGGTGACAGCGTAGTTACTGTGATGTTTTTGATTTACAGCGTCGTCGTATATTTTGCGTCTCCCTCTTCCTGTCACATGACCGATGACAGACAAACGAGCCTGGAGCTGTAATTGGCCTTCCTGCTGCTGTCTGACAACAGCTGCACCTCCCCCTTACCTCCTCCAGAGGGCGACATCATGGACTGTACCAGGTCTGCCCAGGAAGAGGGCAGCAATGAGGAAGAGGGAGAGGCGTGAAGCATGACAAAGGAGCAACGAGAGCGAGAGGAAGAGAGCGAATGAGAGGCCTCGTTCTCCCACAGCTATTGCATGAGAACAGGTGGGCATGGAAGAAGCCAGCTGATTTTTATTGCTCCAGCACTCTGACGCAACCTTGTGCGCTGCCAATCCCACCCAAAGATCCCATTGTTGACACATATAGCAGACACTCTTACCCAGAGCGACTTACAGCAAGTACAGGGACATTCCCCCCCGAGGCACATAGGGTGAAGTGCCTTTGCCCAAGGATACAACTTCATGTTGGCTTCTGATTACTAACCCAACACCCTTACCGACTGCGCCACACAACAATACACCTCTGACCCGGCCAACACAAAGGCCCAACACAAAGGCCCCCCCCCACACAAAGCCCCCCCCCCCCGTCCAATCAAAGATGGGGTGTTTTTTGTTGTGATGAGAAAATGACTGTGTGAGAGAGGAATCTGGAGGGCTGGCAGGAGCGTGTCAAGGCCAGCAGGCTGCTGGCAGTGGCTCCCGTCAGATCATCCCTACGGGGTGTGTCGCTAACGCCCCTGCCCCACAGCTACCTGCCCCCCCCCCCCCCCCCGCCCCCCCGCCCGCCCTGACAGATGATCACACTGACAGCAGGACACTGCAAACCTGCAATTGTACGAAGCTGCGATCCGTCAACGTCCACCGCGCTTTTTCACGCTCTCACAAACCACACGCGTGCATCCAAACACACGCTTGCACACACACACACGTCAGTCTGCAGGCATTACTGGAATCAGCCCCAGATCCGCCCCCTCATTCCACTGGAACACCATGAATACCTGTCGCAGGTGTTGTTTGGGAGCTGGCGTGAGTCCCACTCTTCTTTTCTCAGCAGCGTTTATTCCTCCCTGTCCCTGAGCGTCTGGTAACTGTAGGATCTGCCTCTCAGTAAGCTTTCCCACCAAATCCGGCCATAAGAAACTGTCATTCTGTTGACATTTTGTTTCTGGTGATATTCAAGGAATGATCCTCCCCCCTTGCCCCCTCCCCCCACTGATGTGTCTGTTCAAATAACTATCAACAAACATTCAGTTATGATGTAAACCCAGCCTTAACACTAACCCACGGCTAAGTTACTGCGTGCGTGAAGATTGTCTACAGAGCAGCATTCTTCAGTGACAATCGTTTGTTGTTGCAGTACCTTACATATTCCAGCAGGTGTCACCTCACTCACGAAGAGGACGCGGCTCTCGTCTGGACCGTGTTTTTACGCTTCTGTGGCAGAGCTCTGGTGTGTGGCTTACGGTGAAATTAAATGGAGGAAATGAAACGAGGAGCTAAGTGTGGTGTGGTCGGTGGCGTGCAGAGCTTAATGAAGTAGGCACTGCCAGCCCATTAAGGACAAAGAAGCAGAGAAACTCTTCGGTAGATGACACAAACAGGGAACCAAAAATGTAATAATGGCTGCAAGTGATGTGGAGTGTTTGTGTGCGCATCAAGCCCTCAACGAGGAGCTGCACGCTCATTGACAGGAAGCAGATTTATCTGCCACGCAACTGGCTTTTTATGGTCAACTACTTCCTCACTGCCAAGCTACAGCGTGTAGTAATGCCAGAGATTCTTTAAATGGCTTTGGTAATACGACATGTAAGGAATGAGATTTGATAGGACCTTCAGTTCCATTCATCATATTTAATGCTGCAGAGTAATGACTCCTCATCGGCCATGTCCTCTTACTGGTGTGTGCAAAATTGGCGGAGAGACAAATAAGGTTTGCACTTCCGTACGTGAATCCTTCGGCCCATTGAAGTCACTCTCACATCTTTCACTCCTAAGCCTACCTGGTGTGACATCATGGTTCGTGTTAGCCTATATTGTTAACCTCGTGCTAGCATAGTGTTGGCCTAGTATTGGCCTAGTGTTGGCCTAGTGTTAGCCAAGCGTTGGCCTAGTACTGGCCTAGTGTTGGTCTAGTGTTAGCCTAGTGTTGACATAGTATTGATCTAGGGATGGTCTAGTGTTAGCCTAGCGTTGGCCTAGTATTGGCCGAGTGTTGGTCTAGTGTTAGACTAGCATTGACCTAGTATTGATCTAGTGATGGTCTAGTGTTAGCCTAGCGTTGGCCTAGTATTGACCTAGTGTTGGTCTAGTGTTAGCCTAGCGTTGGCCTAGTGTTGGCCTAGTATTGGCCTAGTGTTAGCCCAGCGTTGGCCTAGTGTTGGTCTAATGTTAGCCTAGTGTTGGCCGAGTGTTGGTCTAGTGTTAGACTAGCGTTGATCTAGTATTGATCTAGGGATGGTCTAGTGTTAGCCTAGCGTTGGCCTAGTATTGACCTAGTGTTGGTCTAGTGTTAGCCTAGCGTTGGCCTAGTGTTGGCCTAGTATTGGCCTAGTGTTAGCCCAGCGTTGGCCTAGCGTTGGTCTAATGTTAGCCTAGTGTTGGCCGAGTGTTGGTCTAGTGTAAGACTAGCGTTGATCTAGTATTGATCTAGTGATGGTCTAGTGTTAGCCTAGCGTTGGCCTAGTATTGACCTAGTGTTGGTCTAGTGTTACCCTAGTGTTGGCCTAGTGTTGGCCTAGTATTGGCCTAGTGTTGGTCTAGTGTTACCCTAGTGTTGGCCTAGTGTTGGCCTAGTATTGGCCTAGTGTTGGTCTAGTGTTAGCCTAGCATTGGCCTAGTGTTGGCCTAGTGTTGGTCTAGTGTTAGCCTAGCATTGGCCTAGTATTGGCCTAGTGTTGGTCTAGTGTTAGCCTAGCGTTGGCCTAGTATTGGCCTAGTGTTGGTCTAGTGTTAGCCTAGCGTTGGCCTAGCCTTAGCGATCCCCTTTCATGCAGACTCCTGTGGAAATTAGAAAACAATCAGCTGTCTTCACATCCTTTGTGAGAACTAACGATCGGTGGGCTGCACAAGGCGATAAAGGCCTGCTGCAAAATAATTAATTGTTTTAATCAATCAACTGGTCAATTTCATAGCCATCAAGCTCAGCCCGGGTCCATGTGTGTATCCTCTCCCCTCTTCTGCTGGATGGAACTGAAGAATGCTGCCGTGTGATTTATGTATCCCGTATGGGCTGCATACATATACACAGATCCTATGCAGGCACACACACACACACAATTGCAGACACACACACACACAGATTTGTTTTACTATCCTAGTGAGGACCAACAATTCACTCTCATTCAAAAT